>PVIU01025370.1:0-23843 GCA_004026605.1 Ondatra zibethicus
GAGAGAGAGAGAGAGAGAGAGAGAGAGAGAGACTGCTGAATGCATAGTTCGGCCGTAAAAATATAAAGTCAAACTTAGTCATGAATCTGAAATTTCATGTACTGCCAACCAGAGTATAAATCAAAAAGCTTATTTTTTTGTTGTTGTTGTTGTTTAAAAAAGAAACAAGCCCCCGCCCCTTTTAAATCACTTGTGTGGTAGAAATCACAGAGCTTTAATTTGCAGCAGGTTGAAGCAAGCTTATTAAGAAAACTAGCTACTGAGTGCACATCCACTTGTCTGGGCTAGCCCACTGCCACATTCTTGTAGCAGGGTTAAATAGCAGTTTAGTCACCTCACAAGAAAGCACACTGTTATTCTGGAACCACTGGAATATTAAAAAGAGATGTGTATGTCAAGATCAATTATCTGTGAAAATAGCTTTAAAAACTATTTGTCACCAGGCTATGCTGTGTTATAGTCCTCAATTGATCCAGAAAGTTGGTAAGACTTAATGAAATAAAGAGCAACAGTAACAAGTCTTGAGGTGTTTGCTATGAACATAATCTCATATGCTGATACCAAATGAGGAATCAGAGTTGGAAGAAAACGAATGGCTGCTAAAAGACTACCCTTTAGATCCACAGTTATTACCATTGAGATCCTCAGACTCCATCATGTGCTCATCATCCACAGCCTTTGCCGACACTCCTCATAGAGAAGCTATCCATATGCCCACTCCCAGATGCCTACTGGTTGTTCTACACATCACAAAAAAGATTCCAAAATGAGAGGACATTCCCTGCCCAAAAAGGTTCAGTGAAGCCTCTCATTTACAAGGAGGTATCAGCTACAGATGATGAAGCTCTCTACCTGAGGCTTAACATGTTTTCTTGGAGCCTAATGTAAACTTTTCTAAATAGTTGCAAAATACAAATAAATATTTAAACGTTTTCTAAAATGCCATTTTTGTTTAAAAAAAAAAAAAGGTAAGCCTCCTCTTACCCTCCTCTGGTGTTCCTCCTCTGGTTCCTTCTCTTACCTCCTCCTCTAGTGTTCCTTTTTCACATTACAATTGTCTACTTTTAGGATTCTTCATACTGGTTCAACGTAAATTTTAGTTTTTGGTTATCAAAACAGGTTGACCAATACAAAAAAGCTTTTAAATTTTGCCATTTAAAATTTGTTTAAGCTCCCAAAACCAGATTGCACCATGGGGACATGAAGAATGGAATTAGCACTCTTATCAGTAAGTATGAAACCACATTATTTGAGGACTTGGCAATTTTAATGATTCAGTTGAGTGCTTTAGGCGTTATGAAACATTTCAGAAAATCAGACTACTTGCCATGAGCATTTAATTACACAATAAAAACTGCAGCCCTAATAGCAGATCAGTCTGATTCTACCCGGGGGCAGCATCTCTCTACATATGCTTAAAGAGAACAGTCAGTGTTACTTGTAGAAAGTATTAAGTTCAGGAAAGTAGGTAAGTTGTTATTGATGAGGAATTGTAAATCATGGAAGCCACTTGAGCTGAAGGGAGGATTCTAACTCTACTCTTTCCCAGAAAGGCCAAGAGCCCAGCTGTGAAGGAAAATGTTTCTTCTGTTTCCAAATGCCTGTCGCAATCACTTTTGTCATTTCATTGCTTCTGAGCACCCTCTGCTGGAGGGCAGAAGAGAGAATAACTCTTGAAAATGTACGGCTTCTAATCTAAACATTGGGAAGGTGGGGAAGATATCTGGAATGTGCGCAGATTTTTACTGACTCTCCATATTACTCAATCATTTAGAGCTAGTTGATGAATATGCATTAACCATATAGTTATTTACAGTTTATCATTTAGTCATTCAATCAACACGTTCTTACTATACATCAAAATAGTATATAGATAACCTGGCTTTGATATTAATGCTATTTCCTGGGAAAGCTGTTTGATCCCATGAGATCTCAGTTTGCTCATCTGAGACAGGAGAATGATCTCTGTTGACAGCAATAAAAAGATGACACCTGACAAAGTGCCTAGCATAGTACAGATAACTCTGTAACACGCACACGCACATTTTGTCTTTGGCTCAACTCGAGAGACAGCAGGATCACCTTACATGTTTTCAGTTACAAGGCCTATTTCTTTAATAGTCTAACCCTAAGAGACAATGTGTTTTTACTAAGAGTTTAACTACACTTAGGCTAATTAGCATGTGTACTGACAGCTATGTAAAGCACCCTAATAAACTACTTAATCTTTCTATGCCCAAAATATTCAAAATATGCTAACCCATGTTCATTAAATAGATTTTCCTAAGTGAACAAAAGAAGTCTAAATTATTTAAAGGTTTATTTCCTCTTTTATAACATTATTATATATGCTACCCAATGGACCGTGTTTGTTTTGTGGCTCTGAGTACTTCTAAGAGCCTATCTCTAATATCATTTAGTACCTGCTTATTAGCAACATTTTAAGAAGTTTATGTTACAACGCATTATTCAAAAGTTGATACGGAAGCTTGTAAAATGGCCCAGCACGTAAAGGCACTTGCGCCCAAGAGCACAGTCTGAGTTCAGTCTCTGGAACTCACTTGATGAGAGAGCTGCTTTACAATAGTTCTTCACTGACATTGACTATGGTTCTCTAGCCTCCACACATGGGCTGGCACGTACGTGTGTGTGTGCATGCACACACACAGTGTGGGGTGGACAGGTGGAGAAGAAGAAAGTGTTTGAAATGCAAAATGAGAGCCTACTTGGGCTAGGAATATGGCTTAGTGGTAGAATCCTTGTCTAGCATGGGTGAGGCCCTATAGGTTGAATTCTAAGCATGACAAAGCAGAATCTGCTATACTCATCCCATTTAATTACTATGAGATAAAAAGCAATAATTTCAGGAGATCAATCAAGTCTACTGAGAACATCTAGCTAAAATACATTTAACAACCTATAAGGCAGGCATGTCCACATGCATGTGAGCATATACACACACCTGCCCCCTTGCCACAATTAAAGCTGACTGTAATATGATTCTGTGTTTAAAACACTGGTGGATTAACATGAAAAGAACACTCTGCAGTACATCACTGTATCTGGGTTACATTCACAGATCTAGAAAAACTCTCGCTTTTTTTTGTTTTGTTTTCTTAAAAAGAAAGTGGGAAAAAACTGAACTAGATGATTTTAAGCTTTATGCTTGTCCTAAACAACCTCCCCGCAACACCCTGGTTTGGTGTTCAAGACAATTAACCTGGATCATCTTTAGTCATCACTAGCTACTACTCCTTCGAATCTCTATTTGGGTTTGTTTACACGCTGATCCAAGAGTCCTTTGTGCCTTCCTACCCCTAGGCTTTTGCCCACTCTATTCTTTTTGCCTGAGTGTCCCTCACTTTAGGTGTTACCTATTACCCAGTTTATTGTCTACTTATTACATAACAGGTAACAAAATGTTACTTATTGTCTGCTTTATTGATATGTGGAAGGCATTTGAAAAGATAGGAGTGAATGTACTTCAAAACTCACACTAATACTCTTTAAACAACTACAATTACCCCTGCCTTCTAAAGTGCACTGTAACATTTGGTGTGACCTCAGCCTGTGGCATTTGGACAGATCTCTCAAGAATAGGTGCCTTTTATTTAATTAGTTCTTAGGAGAGGACAAGTAGCATAGATGGAGGCATGGGCAATGTCAGAGGCAAAGGTTTTATGTGGGTGGGCCAAGGAGCTAGAACGGAGGGGAAAAACCAAGTCTCTAGATCTTCTGAGGCAACAGACTTATATGAGAATTCTGTCACTGGAGAAGAGGTACCCTTAGGAGAGACAGCCATACTGCTTTGGTGATTGTGATGGAATGCAGGACCAGCTGTTTGAGAAGGGGAAGAGTGTGTCAAACCGAATAATGAGGAGCTCAACCATAAATTCTCCTCCATGTCTTCCAAATCATGTTTAACTGTGACAAGGAAGTCATGGGAAATATGTGTCAACATAAGGCAATGTCTTTGGAAAGCAGAAGTCATATGCTCCCTTGGGAGGAGTTAGAGCAGAGTGATTATGAACATGCGCTTCAAAGCTATACTCCAGAATCTGAAGCCTTGTGTCTGCTAACAACTATGTGACTCTGAACAAGCCTTCTACTTTCTTTGTAAGTCATAATACTGCTGTGAGTTTTAAAATGGTTCAACAAATTTGGCTGCCAGGACATCTATATGCCTATCTATCTTCTAACCTACCTATACTAGATATTAAGCTTATTTTAAGTAGATGAAAATATTATTATTCATCTACTTAACTAAACAGGTGACCACACTGTGCTAAGAACTCAGCTAAGTGAAGGGGATACAGCCAAAGCTGAATAGTTTCTGTTTAATGGTTTACTAGGGTAAGAATTTTTAAAAAGTTTATGTAGTGCTAGCTCTTTTGTATTTCACTACACCAATTCTCATTTTCATGCTTAGGAATAATGGACATGGCCTGATTGGACACATTCCACAGGAAAAGGCAACTCAGAACCTCCCAAGACCACAAAGTTAGTAAACACCAGAGTGGACTCATAATATAAGTTGATTCCTAGCCTTTCCTGAAAGATGTCATTTTCACATGCAATGTGAACCAGCCTAGCTACCTGTGGAAAATGATAAAGCTAAATTATGAAGAAAAAAACTTAGCTTTCTAGGTCTCACTTGATCACTCTAAATACAAACTGTATTTTAAAGCATTAGGAAGGAAGGAAGGAAGGAAGGAAGGAAGGAAGGAAGGAAGGAAGGAAGGAAGGAAGGAAGGAAGGAAAGAAAGAAGGAACTTCTCTCATCCAAGTGCCAATCCTGCTGAACTTCCAGGATCAGAGAGATGGGCGACATTCAGAGTGGTATGGCTGAGGACAGGAACATTTTCTGTAGAAAATATTATTTTTAAAAAATAGTTTCTATAGGCAGAAAATTCATAAAGGAAAATCTCACTTTGACTTCTACATACTTTTCAGACAAAGAAAACATTATCATTTGAATTATTTTGTTGAACAAATTTTATGTCACTATAAAAAAAACATTGAATTGTGCTTGGAGAACAAACTGATTTATTCAGTTTATCTGGTTCGTAATCAATTCAAATGCAACAGCACTTGCATGATGACCTCAGGTTATTCAATTTATCACATACATTTCCTGTTTCATAAGGACCACTCCATCACATGGAACATTTCTCTAACTGAAAAACAAACTTGAAATATTTTTCTGATTCTGGAAGTATCCTTTCCCAGAGATTTCATAACATAATGGGTGACTAAATAGAGAGTATGAAAAAAACCAGTTCTATCACTAAAACTTGCTACAAACAATAAAAATAAAACATGTGCTAAAATTTAAAATGTATAAGTACCTAATAATTTATACTTTATAATGATATTGTAATTCTTAATTATGTTCTATGGATAAATATCTCTTGAAAGGTATTCACCAATTTCTGTTAAATGGGTGAGAGAACTCCATCTCAGATGCAGTGTGCTCAGGTTCTAAAAGCAGCAGTGCTTATTTTATCTCTGCACAAAGTGTCGCTGAGATAATTATTGCTGACAGCTTTATTCAAGGTTCATTTCACTTTTTCTGCTATTTTTCTCTGGTTAGAAGTTCAGCAGAACCCATGGGAAGCCACACCCCTCACACCTGTTAGGCTTCTTCATGTTACTGAGGGCCAGTGTGGACATGTCACTTCAAATTAGCATTGTACCAGGGCGCTAACTGTGACAATTACTTATCACAGGTTTAATGTAAAAAAAAAAAAAGTTTCTAATTCAACCACAAAAACAGTGCCCCAAAATGTAATTTAAACCTACAAAAGCAGGTTGCATAAAAACATTCAGAGAATCACAGAATAGGTTCCCAGGGTTAGCTTTATGAAGGATTTGAATTATGCAAGAATGCTACACTACTGAAAACATTTCCTTCTAAAGAAAACCAAAGCAAAAAGGTAAACAAAAGGGGCTGGCTTGGTGGGTAAAATGCCTGCTGTGCAATCGTGAAAATCCCAGATCCCTAGCACCCACATAAAATATAGACTTGGTGGTCCACACATAGAAGTGAAGTGCTGGGAGAGAAGACAAGCAGATCCCAGGGGCTCACTAGCCAGGCTAGCTGAAATAGTGAGCTCCAAGTTCAGTGAGAGACCTTGTCTCAAAACAAATTGGAAAAGTGATCAAGAACAACATTCAGATTTCAACCTCTGGTTTCTACATGCACACTCATAGGCAAACATGCGCACACGCACACACACACACACACACACACACACACACACACACACACACACACACAGAGCAGTCAGCAATAACTTTTTACTATGCGGCAATGGTAATAAGTGGCTCTTTTAAATTTTCATCATCTTTACTTGAATATGTGGTTAATTTTGTTAATTCTTTTGTAGCAAGACACTTAGAATCAATAATGGAATATCTAGTCAAAGCAAAGCAGCTATATCTAAGCTTATCAAGGGAAAGGCATAGTTTTATACTATCTAGAGAGACAACAAGCAATCTTTTATGCCTTTAAACCACTTGCAAAATAGAAAGCTATTAATGGAGAGTAGACATTAACCGAAAGAAAATACTCATATTTTTAAATATATTTCAAGCTAGTTATTATAAGCCTCTGTTTCAAACGCAAAATATTCACAGAATTACCCGAGGTCTGAAAAGACCTGGGATGGAGGAGACGGTTAATGTGGACTGCTGAGAGGCTAATTGTGGATCTTCAGCTAATTACTTTCTGCTGATAGGGATTTAAAAAACAAATAAAATAGTCTTTTATTCCATTTTTTCTTCAATTTGAACTCGAAAAACACAGAATAATAAAGGCTACGCTCAAGATACTTCATTATTTGCTATTTAGATGATCCAAAATTCTGAAATATTTGCTTACATCATAACAAATGCTAATATGCACTAGCAAAATAAATGTGAGCAGATTTATAGTTGCCACAATGTGTACAAATGCCCAAGGTCCATTGTTTATTACATGCTCAAAGGTAAAAGGAATTCAATATTCATCACCCACCAACTCCTCTCCCCAACGAAGGCTGGAGGATGCCAGCCAGAGTTAATGGAATCTGGCTTTGTAACAGATTCTAAAAACGAAATATGCATGAAAAGCCAAAGAGAAAAATAATAACACTGAACTGGAAATTCAGTAAAAGAAATAGTCTGCAAAAAAAATCATGCCTACTGGCAGTGAATTTGGCAATCGTGATATGGCAAGATTGATGCAAAATTTTAGCATCGTTAACAGTTTGACAAATTTTTAATAGCATTATATATATATATATGACAATACACCAGAAATGTTTGATATTTTTAAAAGAAAAATTTCATTTTCTAGCATTTATAGTCACTTATGAATAAAAACTTAATAAAATCAATATAGGAAATCTTAATTATGAGTTGAGGATCTTAGAAAAATGGGCCCTTTACCTTATTCTACAGTCAATATATTCACAGGGAATTGAACCAAACAGTTCTTCAATTTTTTAATGAAGAGACTGTATTAATCTAAGAGCCTCCTAATGTTAGAAAGCTACTGTATTAATTTGTGGCCACTTCAGCTCACCCTAAGAACAAAGCCTTTCATAGAGTCAAAGATACAACTTATCCTGCTTTACATGCATGAAGAGTACCAGCCGGCTAGCTGGCACATGTCTAGTCAACAGAAGATGCCATTTACCCCTCAAACACTGTGGAAATCTTTGGATAGCAAATATAGGAGCTCCCGATATTTTTTCAGCAGTATCTAATTCCTTGGCAAAACTCAGGCATTTATGCTAATAACTTTGACTAGACATATGGACAGAGTTCTGTTAGGTCTCTACTCCTGGCTTTTACGTCTAGATTAGCTACACTAAGTTAGAAACACCAACAAAAGCGGGTAATAGTTAGAAATGAGAAAAACTAACTTCACCTTGCTAATTATTCCTTCATAGCCCATTTCAGCCAAGTAATTTTTTTTTCTTCTGCTTACCCCTAACCCTTGTTTGTAAATCTCTAACATTTCTGAATTCTAAGACATGGGGGTTAGCATATACCTCACTAGTAAAGTGCTTGGCATGCACAAGACTCAAAGGTTTAAACTTTAGCATGAGTGTGCATGCGTGTGTGCATGCATGTTAGTCTGAAAGAGCCACAAGGTTGGATATATCTATACTCAGACACCACATTCTACAGCCCTTAAAGACACAGCATTTCTAGTACCACAGGTCAAATAGGTTGCTATGTACAACCTACTAATATAGTAAGTCTGTCCACTTTCCTTGACAAGATAAAATAGAAAAGACTTCTAATTTTACAAGAAATACAAAGCTTACCTAGTTATACAATTCAAAGCCTAGAAAGTATTCTAAGTGAGATAAGTACTAAAAACTATTATTGAAGTTCAAATAACTAACTAAGTCTAAGTGAAAAGTGTTTAACAGGAGATGGCAAGTCAATAAACTAAACCAATATAAACTAATCAAGTTCAAAATAAATGTACTTTAAACATTTCAATAAAGGTGTACTAATAGTTTTATATTTAATATTACTATTTAATATCTTTTTATAAAAAGACAGTTATTTTTATGGGTGTCATGAAAATCAGCATAATTCAAACGCTATTTCAACTAGATTTTGGTAGGCATGACTCACAAGTTTATAAGGGTAAATAATGTAGCTGATAAAAAATACATAAAGCTTAAAGGAAGCAATAAAGCTTTCCCCAAGAGTCATAGACCATCTAAGAAAACCCAAGAGCTGGGCATGGGAAACTTGACTTCGAGTCATGGGCCAGGGGAGTGGAAGAGCCTCCCAAAATAATATAGGCATTGTCACTGCCCGTTGATGCCTCCTGAACTTGAAGATAAGGCATTGTCACTGCCCGTTGATGCCTCCTGAACTTGAAGATAAGACTGTATGCTGAAGAATCCACACACTTCAGACACAGGACTTGAGCAACTGAATTGCAAGTGATCTGGAAGGCCCCTCTCCGAGGTCTGGTTCTCATAGTGATCAAGGGTGCTATGCAAGCTCAAAGGGAGAAAAAGCAATCAATGGTCTGAACCCAGTTATCAAGAACAACAATGGCCAGAATGTCAAGATTCCATAAGGGTGCATAGCGGCACTTTTATCTTGGTGGTAACCAATAGTCGTCTACTTGCACTTAATGCCCACTATATAAAAAGAGGTGATTTAGGCTCAGTACTATAAACTTAGTAAGTACTCAAAGCTGGTGAGTCATATACCCTAAAATAAATCATACTACTACTACTGACCAGTATAATTTCTAACTGTACTCGAGATACTTATTCTTATAACCACCACAGATGAGTCTAACTTTTATCCCTCATTAAGGAAGTTTCTTTCTGCAGCAGACAGAAATCATTACAGAAATCCAGAAGTGGTCAAAATGCAGAGAACAATTGACAGTATGGTGCCCAATGCCAACTGGATACATCTATAACACAGCCTCTACACTTAAGCCTCAGGGAACATTGCTGGTGATGGTGGGAATTGTATGAACCAGAAGATTAAGATGTCTACTGTGAGGCAGTATCTTCTTTATATGACAGGAAAGCTATACTCATGGTATCTCAAAAATACGATCATCTAAACAAGACCTGCATAATGACAGCACCAGCTGACATATCAAAAGACCTTATCCCTAGATGAAGACTTGTAAGCAACAAATAGGGAAATCGGTCTTCTCAGAGGTGAGTTCCCTGATAGGTGACCCAATCACAACTGATCGGCTCTAAATGCATATACATATGAACGACACTAAATGGACTCAGAAGGGTGTATATATACATATATACACACAATACTAGAATTACATGTAATATAATTAATAGTATATGTAATAATGTAATATTTATATATGTATCAATAAAATTAAAGAAAAGTCATTATTGAGGGGGAAGTAGGAAGGACACAGGAGGAGTTGGGAGGAGAATGAAAATTACATAAAACTACTTATTTAAGAAATATTTTAAAAAATTAATTGAAAAAACTTTGAACTGGTATAGAAACTATATAACCATGTATTGGGCATAAACAATAATCTAGCACAATTAAAACACGTAACACAATTGGAAAATGCCATCTAGAAGCGCTACAGTCTTACCCAAATGTTCACTAGGTGTATAAAGATGTAGTGGCCTATGCTCTATCTGGTACAGTCATATAGAAGTAAGGTATGAAGCATGTTAAACTTGCTTTTTACCCTCTGGTAATTCTGTAAACTTCTGTACATTCTGAAACCACTAAAATATTATGTGCATTTGATCCTTTTTATTAACACTTCCTAGCGAACTGAAGCACTGCCTATATTTTTAGTGTAGGGCCCTAAATATTCTGCCTACGACTAATAAAACCATCCCCTCCCTTGACTTCCAACCTTCTACGATCATCCTCTAAATGTAACAGACAATAAACTCAAGAACTGTATGCCTGGCACTATTTTACATTTACTTTTAATCTTAGGAACCAGAGGGTCATTTCCCTACAAACTTATGTGCACTTGCTTACCTGTTGCTTTTCTGATTATCTGTATACACATGTATACAAATAGGCCTTTATAGTGAGCAAATGAACAGAGAGCAAAATTCTTATAGCTAATCGTATTTTTAAAAGCATTTTGATATATAGAACTTTATTCCTAAATCAGGTATTACTTCTATTAGGCACTCAATCCAGAATTTGTGTGTGTGTGTGTGTGTGTGTGTGTGTGTGTGTGTGTATGTGTGTGTGTGTACGCATGTGTATGTGCGCACAAGTGTGTGTGTGTGTACACATGTTAGATTGAGTCTCACTATATAGCCCTGGCTGGCCAGGGATTTACTATGTCAACCAGGATAGGATTTATGACAATTCTCTTGCCTCTGGCTCCTAATTATAAGACATTCTCTCATTCAAGATGCTCAAATACAATGATTACCATCACATAATTCAAAGATCTCCAAAATGGTAACAGATGAACTCTTCCCCAGCTAAAGTAACATTTTCCAAACTGGACTTTTTCCAATTTCCTAACCTTAAGTCTTTACTCAATTTGTTTGAGGGACAGTTACCATGCATTATTGTAAACAACACAAAGCAATAACCACATGGTCAGTCATGGGTCACGCTGGATAAAATATCTTTTAGCTTTATGAACTCAAGAAGCTTTCACCAAAGTTAGCTACTTGGGGCTTAAGAAAGATTACATGGATTATGAAACTCAGTAGCAAATGACAATGAGCTAATTTCTACTCAAATGGGATATCCTCAGGGGATATTCTTAAGAATTTGGTTTCCTGGGAATAACAGTTAATTGTATAACTGTGCTTATGGGAAACAGTGGTGGGCACAATTGTGCACAAGTGACAGGCAACTTGGAGTTTCTTCTAGACTCTACTCTGGTCCCACAAATCTTGCTTGAAGGTCTAGCTTTCTCTATCAACAAATACCACCTTGGTACAGTAGGGTCCCTTAATATCTTCTATATTATGACATATCATGTTCTTCTAAAACCTGATGCTATTTTTACCAGCTCCCAGCTTTATGGAGCCTTACTTTTATTGAGTTTCATCTCTTGAGAACCTCGAGTACCAAATAACTCAAAATATCTATTAAGCTTGAAGCAGCATTGCCAAGTGGACAGCATGGGAGGGCTCCTCTGGATTAGATCCATTCACTGCAACTGTGGCATTTGGAGAAAAATGTGCCGTTTTGTAGTTTGAAATTATCAGGAATTTTGGATTAGATTTAAAAATTCCTCACTGAAGAATGGACACACAGCAATGGGCTGGTGTAACTGAACCAAAGAACCAAAGTTCTACAAGAGGCTTTTTGGTAGACAAGTTGGAGATGGATCTCATACGGAGATGCAACTTTACAATGTTCTACTTATATACCTCTGAACTTCAGAGCTCCATAGGAGTTTAGGTGCTTATATTGTAGGCAGTAGAGAAACACTAATGATTTGAAGTGGGTGATTAACGTTATTAATGCATTTGAAAAATATTTCATATTTCCCAAAAACTGATAAACAGAGTGAGCAAGAAAGGGAGACATGAAAACAGGAGAAAGTGGTGAGAGCTGCAACTACCAAGGAAATAAAAAACTACAAGGGAGTAAGATCAAGAGACTGGAAGGGCTGGAACTGAAGCCGAAATACTTCCAGCATCTGTATGCATCATTCTGAGATCAAAGTAAAATTCAGAGATGCATAATCTGCACTAGAAAGAGTCTACTTTATTAGATTAATTGTGGAAATTTTCTCCATTTTCATGGTATGTTACATTCTGAAGCACATTTCCGTAAGTATTAACTTATTTGAAATATGTATTAATAAGTTTTAAAAAAATGGGAAATCAGGGTTTGTGGGGACTTATTAAAGGTATGTATTATGTCCCTACTATCTAAAAGGCAGTCTGAGTACCATAGTGATACCCTTTCAAAAAAATTTTGTTTAAGGCTGGAGCTATATAGTTCAGTTGTACAGTTGCTTAACATGAACAAAACCCTGGGTTTAATTTACAGCACATGTGAGGGATGCAATCTAATAAAGGACAAAAATGTCACAGATTATTTCAAAATAGGAAAAAATAAAATATTAAATATAAAATCACAACTGTATTAAAAACAATGAAATAATAATTTCAATGAAGAAATAGCTGAGCTGGAAGAATTAATGCAAATTACACAGGAAATATTATGGAGAAGAATGAAAGGCTCATGAATGATGGGACATTTGAAGAAATAGTACCCCCAAAATGGAGATGACAGAGAGTAGAGAACATTGTAACAGTTACAATGACCTAAAGCAAAAATCAGAGGATGAAAACCGAAGTCAACAAGTTAAGAAATTTGGCCCTTACTTGTGAGGATTCAACAGGGAGATAGATTGGATAGAGTTTTATCTTTTTAAAAAAAATATTATTCTAATATTGTGTGAAGAACTAACTGAAAGTAAGCAAGAATGACACAAAAGATTAGTTTGGAGGCTTCTACAAAAAAAATACAGATTCAATAATCAGTTAGTAGTGTGCACTAGGAAAAAGAGCAGAAATGGAGAAAACTGAAGAATATATAGGAGTCAAGCATGATGGGAATTTAGACATGCACCAAGGATAACTTCTATGTTATAAACAGAATTAGGATGGATAGTGGTACCATTTATGAAGCTAGGGAACATCAGAAGAGGGTTAGATATGGCCAAGAAGCACATGAATTCAGTTTTTATTATGTTGAATTCAATTCTGTTATTTTGGATTTAGTGTCCTTTGGGATATCTAAATGGTAATGGTAAGGTACTTTTGAATAAGGGAAGAGTAATTCAAGAAGGAGCTTTCAAAAGAGTCAAAAGCTACTCCAGGTAAGCCAAACACTGCAGAAATGAAAACGACCAAAATGGCTGTCCCTTCTCTGCATCAAGAGAACAACAGATAAACGTTACGTAATATCTAAACACAATGTTATATATCATGACAACAAATGGTATATACATTAGAATACAGATCTATTTCACAAATGTGAAGCTAAACCAAAGGAAGAAGTCAAGAGGGGCATACAAATACTGTATACTGCAAAATGCCATTCTCTAATGTTCAAAGCCAGCATGATACTTTGTAGTTCCATCTCTTGGATAAATGAGTCATGAATGGGGCTTCTGGAATGAAGGGAATGTTTTCTTTGCTAACTAGAATGCTGGTTGTATAGGAATATTCATGAAGGTTCATCAACTTAAACATTCATGAATTTCATTGTGTTTTTCAGAAAGTATAATTTCACAAAGAGTTTAATGTGCTTTATTTTGTTTCGCTTTGTTAATACGGGGTAAGTGAACACAGCGGGGGTTCATGCATGATAGGCAAATGTTACCACCAAATTATATCCCTGGCCACCAATTCCCTGGATATAGATACAGTAACTTTTAATGTAGAGTCTCAATTTCTTTTTTGAGAGGAACTATGTAATTTATGTGCCCATGTGGACAACAGAAGAGGTGTGTGTCTTATTCTATCACCCCCTCCTTTATTCCTTTAAAACAAGGTCCTTCAATAAATCTGAAGTTCAGCATTTCAGCTAGGATGGCTGGCCAGTGTGCCCCTGGATGCTCGAGGTGGAGGCACAAGCATCCATGCCTGGTGCTTTAGTGTGCGTATCCAGAGCAGATCTTCGTGTTTGCACAGCAAGCACTCTAACACACTGAGCCACCACTGCCCCTGGCTGGATCCTGTTTGCATTGTTTTGTTTTAATAGCAATAAAAAAAATCAATCTGATATCTATTAGTTTTAAAATCCTGGGAATGAGATGTTCTTAAAGAACATGTCTTAAAGACATGGTAATGGATAACAAAATTTTCAGAGATGATTAAGTGGATAATAACATCCTGAAAAAGACATCACTTAATACAATAAGACAACTCATTCATTTAACTTAATATATCAAAGCTGATAACATAAGCCATAAATAGGAAAACCACTGAACACTACAAGGTAACACAGTGCTAATAAAAGTCAGCTATGTATTGTTTTAAAATGATGTAGTTTTTTGTCACTGATATGCAGGTTATCTTTCTTTTTCATCCAAATTACAAAAATTTGAATATTATGGAGTGATCTAAATGAGGCTGACAGGTTAAAAATAAAGAACCAGACCTATAGATTCCAACTGCACAGCAATTCAAGGTAACAACTGATCAGCTTTGGTTAGGTCCAATCGCTCTTCTGAGCCCTCACTTTTGTCTTGTCCACATGCTCATTTATCTATAGTGCTTCACTAGTAATTGAGAAGTTAGGGGCACAGCTTCAGTGTTTTTCATTTCCTCACAGCCACAAAATCTCTATTTATTCAATTCTATTTGCTTCCTATTTAACTGTGAGTTACTTCTAAATTTAGAGATGACATTTAAGAGTTTTGTATTTCTGGTTAGATTTACAAATTGAATTTGGAGTTAGTATTCCTCTTTTTCTTGCAGGGGTGGGGCTCATTTTCATAGTCATCAACTACACAGACATGATTTCTAGCTCTCAAAGTTTCTCCTACTTATTCATTGTGACTGGGGTTCTGCCCCACAAGACAATTAGCTTGCCCACTTTCAAAGGTATGGGGGAAAATAATGGCTTCACATGACCTCAATAATCTTTGCAGGTAGAATTCTATTTTCTTCCGTTACTTCTGTAATTGGTCTCCTTCTCACTCACCACAGGCATTTCTTCTGAATTTGAAGCAATTCATGTAAATTACTTTTTTAAAATGTTCATTTTGATTGTTCTACTTCTGAGAATAGTAAGATTACAATCTTGACTAAGAAAGCATACAAATTAAGCTATCTGCCTCTAAATCAAAGCAACTGATTTCAAAATAAGTATATACAGAAATGATACATAACACCTACACACTGGGACAAAACAGAGAGTGTGATTAGCCAGCAACTTGGCAGCATATTTGTGATGCAAGTGGCTCACTGTCTTACTATTAGTACCTAAAGCGACTTGTTACGTATGCTTGAGGAACAAGTAATGGCTCTTCAAAGTTTATTTGTAATGTAAGTCCTGTATTTCTAACCTGTCATAATTAATTCAGTCCTCTTGCACTTTGAAATCTCCACAATAATAAGAACTTTATCAGGCTGGTGTTGGTATGAAGTGCCACAGCAAACCGAAATCCCACTGGGAGCAGTGCACAGACTTCTCCTCTAAGCAGCAAAAAGCTGTTATCATTTTCTGAATTACAGGAACTATAAAAGGACACTCTACTCAAGCTGCCGCTGAATGTCACCTGAAAAGCAATCACAAAAGGGCTCTGTCTTGGCTTATCTCTGAGCTCTGTCACTACGGCAACCAGCAGGGAATAAGTATCTGTGGGTCTATGAATTTCAGAATCCCATAAAAGCCAGGGCTAAAAAGGCATGTGCAGCCTCTCAGAGATTGACTGCATTAATACATTAGCAAATACTGTGAAACACTGGATAAATGTCAGCAATTATGGAAAAAGCGTCTAATAACGATATTCGTTGCCTGTCAAACTCCCATGAGGTTTGATATGTAACTGCCACTCAAAGACGTCTGTAATTTTATCTCTTTTATACATCTGAATCCACATCATTCAAATTGGTACTTTGAAAGTAATAAAAGAAGTTTGTTCCATGTTGATCATAACTGTCAACAACCATGCAATAAATGAGCAAAAAGGCTTCCATTGGCTTTGGGAAGAATCAGTACCAATAATTGCTTCTGGATACTTATTTTTGAAAAACTATATTCTACATGTAAAATATTAAACAATGCCATGGCATAAAACAACAACTGATTTGACTGCCATAAACTCACTTTGAACTCAAAGACTCTTTCCATGCCCAGGTGCTACCTTTAAGATTTCTTTTCAGAGCAGAAAATTTCTAAGAATTTACAGTCAATAAAACAAACTACATATATGTCTCCTTCTCATCACATCACAAAATCCCATAGAATTTTTTAGATCCCAAACTGGTTATGATTCTGTTTTTCACTATATTTCTCAAACACAGGAATACAGGCAATTGATAATATCTAAGACCCAGGGGTCTAAAAGTACAATGTAATAGACCACCATGCTTCACATTCATATTTCCACTGCTCAAGAATATGACTTGTTAAGAAATCTTATCACACGCGTTACACCTGTTCAAATGCAATAGACAGCGTGTTAACTTGCAAACACAAATGCCAAAGATTAAGTGCCACACATATGTACTAGAAACAACCTTCTAGAACAGGGTCAGGAACAGGTTCCAAAAACGACCTTTCTCAGGAACAGATGAAAAATCCCTTGATTCTAAACAGTAAGGGGTGCATTTTTAAAACAAGAAATTTTATAAACAAAAAATACTCGTCCAGCCGTTATTTTTTGCTACTCACTGACACATTCAGTATGAATGTGAGCAGTATTCACTGTTATTTTGTGCCAAGGCTAAACTGAACAGTTTAGACTAAAAGAAAATTAATCTGAGTTATTTCTAGTCCTCAAATAGGTCACAGTCTTATGAAAGAAAGCTACATCAGTATGTTTTTCTTTGTTTTGTTTTGGTTTAGTTTTTGCTTGCTAGTTAAAGAAAAGGTAATCTGGCCAGGTGGTGGTGGCACACACCTTTAATCCCAGCACTTGGAAGGCAGAGGCAAGCAGAACTCAGTGAATTTGAGGCCAGCCTTGTTTACAAAGATAGTTCCCGGACAGCCAGGACTGTTACACAGAGAATCCCAGTCTCGAAACTGGTCTACAGAGCTAGTTTCAGGATGGCCAGGGTTACATAGAGAAACCCTGTCTTGAAACACAAGAAAAGAAAAAGAAAAAAAGAAAGCAAACTAAGTAAGCCTTAGGGAGCAAGACAGTAAGTAGAGTTCCTCTGTGGCCTCTGCTTCAGCTCCTGCCTTGATTTCCCACTCTACTATCCCTCTGTAATGGACTGTGACCTGAGAAGTGTAAACTGCAAAACTCTTTCCTTCCCATGTGACTTTTGCTCATGGTGTTTTGTCAGAGTAACAGGAACCCTAACTCAGACATGTAATCCAGGCTTCATGGACGGAAAAGCACTCTGCTATAAGCTGCCTGACTTTGGTGTTTTATAGAACTTTAGAGCAAACTTCATAAACCTTTAAAATTTGCAGTTTGTTTTTTTATTTTTGAGACAGGAGACAAGGATGGCTTGAATTCAGAGACCCACCTGCCTCTGCCTCCTGAGTGCTAGGATTGAAGGTGTGCAACTAGACATTTAAATTTCAATGTCTGCAAAACAGCTTTATGTAGAGAGTACGACCATAGTATGACTGTTTTCCACAGTGGCTATACCACTACCACTCTCTATTCTATCTTGCCAGTCAACCTATGTAATGGCATTTTTCATTTCCAATTCTGTACTGTTATTTCTACAAGTATATTTTATTTTTATATTTGTTTTCTCCTTGTTAACTTTGTATTCTCATTTAAAACCTTGGGCAAATTCATAGCACATATAATAGCTGTTTAAAGTTCACACTTGCTGATTCCATTATCAAAGTCTTCTATGCACATGACTTCTGACTGAAGTCTGTCCTGACGATGGGTCGGACTGTCTTCCTTGTCATATGCCTAATAACTTTGGACTGGATATTAGACTAGGCTTCACCACTGACCTTTTGAGCTTCATTTTTAAGCTTTAACAAATGGAATTTCAAGAGGTCTTCAATATTGAGCTAGTCCATTAATTCCACTAAAGTGTAACTCTTGGATGGGATCTGCGGAAAGCCAGCTGTATTCACTGAGGCAAATGCTATGGTTGGTAGGCACTCACAACTGTCTGCAGTTCTTTCTCCTGGCAGCTCTTCTTTCCTGAGCCTTTGGAACATCACTCAATGAATGCACCTTGAGGCTGAAGACTTGGGAAACTCTACACAACATTTTTGGCTAGAATTCTTACAAATTTAGCTGTTGGAACTCAGAAGTTTCCTAGAAGAATAATGCAAGACTATCCCAGAACCAATTTGTTCCTTCTTCAAAGGCTTCAACCACCTGTGCTGAGATGCCTGACACCTGAGGCTTGTGCAGTGGCGAATGCCAGTAGGTAACATCAGGACTTAGGAAACTGAGGTGGGAGGGCAGCACAGCTTAAAGCCAGACTGAGCTACAGTGAGTAGTCTCACACGAAACAAAACAAAACACCCCTGAGAAACAGTTGTTTAATATTTTACCCTTCTTCTATTTGTTTACACAAGGAAGAACATTCTCAAAGCAGTTACAACTTCATAGGAAGAAGAAACACTAGCAGGCCTGAGATTTTAATAAACTGAAATGAAGACTCCCAGAATTTGATGTAAGTGCTTATCAAGTTCCTTTTGGGAGCTTGCTTCTTTGTGCTCTATTTACTTAGGAAATGTTTTCACTGAGTATGCTCACTATGCTACTAACTTCTTGCTCTACTCTGTACAGGATGGAGTCCATTTCACAACTTTTCCTGCCTTTTAAAGCCAAACTTTTTCTTTCTTCCTTTCTTTTTCTGCTTTCATTTTTTTCTTCTTTCTTCTGTTTAGCTTTTGTCCGTGTTATTTGGAAAAAAACCTGCATGTTGACGGGGCAATGAACTCCTGAAGCTACTGAATCTCGCTACCATTCAGAAGCAACATTATCCATGACCTTGCCAAATAAAGAAAAGTCAGTGAAAATGTCCAAAGATTGCCTGAATCCAGCTGCCCTCAGACAGGTTAACAAAGTAATTTAAACAGCATAAGATGACCCTGAAGCTACTCAAAGAATGCTTTTGAATCTGAGTGTACAAGTGATATAAAGACTATGTTTACTCAAGGGAAAGGGATGTAATGTTTGTTGAATACCTACTAAATGCCAGACATTACACCAGGGGTTGAAAAACTGTAAAGGGTCTTATAGTAGATAAGTAGATTTAGGTTCTTTGAGTCTGAATTTTTTTTTTGTTGTTGTTGTTGCAACCACATCCCTGCTAACAAAGCAAGAAAGTAACTATATACAATGTATAAATAAATGGCATGGGCGTGTCCTACTAAAATATAACTAAGAAAAACAGATGGTAGTACAATTTAGGCTGATAGTTCTAACTGCCAACCTCTGTATTGTATCATGTGTGTCCTTTACATTAGATATATACATACATGTAACTAATCGGTCAGATAAAAATGACTGCATTATGCTAGGGCACTGTGGAAGAAACTGACATTTTCAGAACTTTGGAGGCTGAAGCAGGACGTTCATAAAGTCAAAGTAAGACTAAGCTGAAGAAGATCCTATTTTAGAATACAAAACAAGGAAAACTGGAACCTTCACATTATGTGACCAAATGTACTAAACCACTGAATCTTCATAATAAACTTTCAAAGATGTGTATATTGCCATCACTTTGTAGGTAATAAGTTACCTTATACAACTTATCCAAAAAATAGCAATGTTGAAATTCAATGAACTCAGATTGGTTTGCTCACTTGTGTTTTGATTCATTAATTTATACTTTCTCCCACCTCTCTCACACACCATTTAATCTTGGCCTGCATGGAAAAACAAACCTGGATGGAAACAAATGAATGCCAGCATAAAAACTGTACATAAAAAAGAAGATATTAGATTGCTGTTGAAGATAAATTAAGATAAGCTGAATCTCATTCCATGATATACTTCAGAAACATTAAACTTACAGAAATGGATTAGGGTGGCTGCATAGAAAATTATAAATTTACTTAGCGAAAGTGGTAAATACATAGAGGCTGGAGGAGTCTGCACTGGAACAGAGATATAAGCAAAGGCACCTGCTCAAAAATATGGCTGTAACTTGACATCTACAAGGAAGAAATAGCAGAAGAAAATAGTTCCTATAAGAAAGATCAAACCAAAGGGCATTCCCTCATGCACAGATTCTTGTTTTCACCATTATATTAAAAAGGTATGTGAGTTGTCGTGTGTGTGTGTGTGGGGGGGTAATTTTGCTTTATTTTTATAGAGATGCCAGTCTACTGGATTTGCTTGAGTTATCTTGAATTATTGATGTGAAAATGCTTAAAAAGTTGTTTCCTGACCCCCCTAACACACAAGCCCTCTAACCTCTGATTCTAAACTGTAATTTAGCCAATGACAGAACTATGGAGGCTCACTAGTAATCACAAAAAAAAGTATTAAAATAAAATATTAAAACTGCATGACCCACACCAGTCAGAATGGCTAAGATAAAAAACACTGATGGATAGCTTACACTAGAGACGATGCAGAATAGGAGAACACTCCTCCACTGCTAATGGGAGTACACACTTGTACAGCCACTTTGAAAATCAGTATGGTCGTTTCTCAGAAAATTGGGAATCATTCTACCTCAAGACCCAGCAATACCACTCTTGGGCATATACCCAAAGGATACACAATCATACCACAAGGACATTTGCTCAACTGTGTTCATAGCAGCATTATCTGTAACAGTCAGAACCTGGAAACAACCTAGATGCCCCTCGACCAAAGAATGGATAAAGAAAATGTGGTACATTTACACAATGGAGTACTCTTCAGCGGTAAAATACAATGACATCTTGAAATTTGCAGGCAAACGGATGGAACTAGAAAAAAAACAACCCAAACCCAGAACAACAAACACAGTATGTACTCACTCATAAGTGGATATCGGACATAAAATAAAGCATTACCAGCCTATAGTTCATGACCCCAGAGAATCTAGGTAAGAAGAACCCTAAAAGAGACATACATGGATCCTCTAGGGAAGGGAAGTAGACAAGATCTCCTGAGAAAACTAGAAGTGGAGATGGGGAGGATAGGGGAGGAAAACATAAGGGAACGGGAAGGTTGGTATGGGGAAAGGATGGAGAGGGAGAGCAGGGAAAGAGATATCTTAATTGAGGGAGCCATTATGGGGCTAGCAAGAAACCTGGCATTAGGGAAATTCCCAGTAATCCACAAGAAAGATCCCAGCTAAGACACTGTGCAATGGTGGAGAGGGTGCCTGAACTGACCTTCCCCCATAATCTGATTGATGACTACCTTAACTGTCATCACAGAACCTTCATCCAGCAAAGCTGGAAGCAGATGCAGCAATCCACAGCTGGGCATTGGGCTGAGCTCCCAGAGAACAGTCAAAGAGAGAGATGAGCAATATTATGAGCAAAGGGGTCAAGATTATGATAGGGATACTCACAGAAACAGCTGACCTGAGCTAGTGGGAGCTCATTGACTCTGGACTGACAGGGCAACCCGCATAGGACCAAGTTAGGCCCTTGGAATATGGTGACACTTGTGTGGCTTGGGTAGTCTGTGGGACCACTGGCAGTGGGACCAGGACTTATCCCTGGTGCTTGATCTGGCTTTTTGGAACCCATTCTCATTGGAGGGATGCCTTGCTCAGTCTAGATATAGGAGAGAAGGCCTTGGTCCTGCCTCAAAGTGATATGCCAGACTTTGCTGACTCCCCATGGGAAGCCTTACCCTTTTGGGAGGAGGGGGGAGCAAGAAGAGGGGAAGAGTGGGAACTGGAATTGGTATGTAAAATGAGAAAAGTTTTTAAAAAATTAGAAAAAATGAAGAGAAAAGATATATAATAAAAAGGAAAATAAATTTTACTATCAAACTGGGAAAAAACTACATGATTCTCCTGATTTATAAGCATTACTTTAAATGAACACACGGCATTATAATTATCTATGCATCGTTCATAGTGTTAAACTTATTTCTACTCTATGGAAGCCAACAGTGTCATCGCTCATGTGTTAGGTGAGATTTCACCTACTAGCATCTCCTTGTCTTGCTGCATGAAAACATCCCCTGACTGCTGAAGCTCTGGACACCTATTTCCCTGGTGACAGAGTGCAAAGGAAACTAAAAGAGTTGTGGACAACATACAGAATCTCATGCCCCATTAGAACATAGCTATAAGCAAAGAAATGTTTTAAGTCTGAAGAGATGGCAACGATGTTGTGAGGAATTGCTGATGTCACATATAGCTGGAAAATAGCAGAAGACTGAAGTCTATCAGGTTCTGAGGTCCTTTATAATACAGGAATCTAATTGCACAAAGTCTATTCCTTTTTCTGTTTTCTAAGTCAAAAAATAATGTACAGAAGAAAACACTTTCTTTGTTACTCCCAAGTGATTTTTATATAGTATAAAACATAAATGAAGTCTTATAAAATAACCCTTACTTTCCTAAAGAGAAAAAGAAAAGCTATCTGCATGCAAACTGTTATGCTACTTATTCATTTTAAATGTTTAACTTAATTTACAATTTAAGTTTATAATATTTTCCATCACACCGGACTGATTAGTTTCTTGATCTGTGGTATTCCCATAAATTCATGGAGGAGGCCACTCTATGCATGCTCTTATATAATCAAAGCCACATAAAAAAAATCCTGCAACTGAGCAGCCAAAGTATAAAGAAGTTCACTTTTAGTGACCTCTGTAGTCCATCTTCTAGCCCGGCAGTGAGAAGCAAGTATTCAGGGCCTCACCACTGAACGCTAAGCTCTCCTAACTATTAAGTTATGGCTACTGTCCTGGAAAGAAATTAATTCTATTTCTGTTGGTAACACATTTCAGACTGTTTACACAGCTGACATTTCTCAGCTGTCCCCAATTCATGCCCTAAGCTGTGAGGACTAGCTTGTTTTGTAGCAGATGCCTCCACTTAAGTGTTTTCAGTAAGTATAAAAACAACAACACCTGCAACAAAATAAATTACTCGCAGAGCACTAGCATTACATGTTTTCAAGGTACCAATGAAACAAATTTTCTAACATTTGGCTAGACTCTCTCCAAAAACCATAGTTACGACTTTTTTGGCCTCAACTCAAGCACTGAAGCTAGTAGATCTGCTGTGGCACTACTTAAAAGCCGTCACCTAGCCCTAAACATCTTCATTGTGTCAAATCATGCAGTTCAAGGCACATCCTGCCAATGTGGCAACATTTGCTCTGGGGAAGTGTAGGCAGGCACCACTTCACAGGTCTTGGGGAAAGGTGCAAATATGAATAATGAGGGGACAGGATGAAGCTTACTGGGGATTCCCTCCCTTTCCTGCCTGCCGTGACTCATACGGCACCAGGTAGTGTTACAGCTCTGGACAGAGTCAGCTCAGCCTGCTTCTCATAGCTTCCTCTAGCAATGGAGTCCATTGCAACTCTTTACTAAAAGTAAAATCTTCTCATAGCTTCCTCTAGCAATGGAGTCCATTGCAACTCTTTACTAAAAGTAAAACCTTCTCATAGCTTCCTCTAGCAATGGATCCCATTGCAACTCTTTACTAAAAGTAAAACCTTCTCATAGCTTCCTCTAGCAATGGATCCCATTGCAACTCTTTACTAAAAGTAAAACCTTCTCATAGCTTCCTCTAGCAATG
>PVIU01025371.1:0-23841 GCA_004026605.1 Ondatra zibethicus
TGTGTCTTTTGCTTTACAGAAGCTTCTCAGTTTCAGGAGGTCCCATTTATTCATTGTTGCTCTTATTGTCTGTGCCCTTGGGGTTTTACATAAGAACTGGTCACCAGTGCCCACGTGCTGCAGGCTACTTCCCACTTTTTCTTCTATCAGGTTCAGTGTGGTTAGATTTATGTTGAGGTCTTTAATCCATTTGGACTTTGAGGCCCAGCGCCCCCCTTCCAGTTTTCATACATATAAAAAGTGCCATATAAGAAAGAATACAAAACTGCCACTTCATAATAGAGCACATTCATCACATAATTTTGGAGATACCCATAATTATAACTGTAGACCCGCCAGTAATATGAGTTGGTACACAACAGATTCCAAGCAGAAACGAGGTAACAGTCTTTAGGTGGCTGTTTTTACTTGGATAGCTGTTTATCAAGAAAAATAAAGATGGCTAAGCATAGTTTCTGGTTGGAAATAATTCTAAAGAGACTCACGGATAGTGCAATGATGGCTATGGTAGTTTTTAGTCTCATGGTCCATCTGATGATGCTCAGTCACTGGGAACGTCTAGAAGTCTAAGGTAACAATGACAACGCCAGGCAATTACTGCAGTAATTTCTGTGGGTGTCATTGCACTGTGTAGACGAGGCTGTCCATAGACTCACCAAGGTCCTCTGTCTTTGCCTCCAGATTGCTGGGATTAAAGGGGCGTTGTCGCTGGCCTTCCTTGCATTTCTCTCTGCTTATCAAGGCTAGTGTTAGCTGTGTCTTTCTAATCCAACAGCACAGTCTTTAGAATGGTTACACCCTCTCCCCAATAGAATCTTTCCTGCAGATTCCAAATGAATTTCCATTTGAATTAGTGTCCTCAAGATTTTCACGTTAGTTCTACTGAAGAGAACAAAATCTCCCCATTTCATTATAATTTACCAAACCTGAAAAGACCAACAAAAATTGTTTGGAAATAAGTTCAGAAGACACAGAGGTAAAATTTGTGCGAGTAAAGTTGTTTTTAGTGTTTTCTTTTACTGTGATGGATCCATTTAGTGGAATTTATAAATTGACCCTAAATATTGCAGATTTGATTAATATTAGAATAGAATCTCCTTATTAGCCATTTAGTAAATAAAAAGTTCAGGCACCAACTCAAAATAAATCAGCTGACATGTGGACTTCTTAATTCTGTCTAATTGGTATGAATTCATAATGCATTTACATGCATAAACTCAACCCAATTGTCAGCATCGGAGACAACAGTTTGTGTGCATGGACTGCACATTTGTGAGAGTGATGTACTTAACATGCTATTTAGAAAATGCTTGCAAAGGACAGGACGAGTTGTGGTTTATTCTTCTCTCTTTTGTTTCCTGAATCTGAGAGTGGTGAGTGCGGCAAGGTCACAGTTAAAATCTGAGTGCACAGTAGTTACTAAGTCAACGCTTTTAGTTGTACTTGAAATAGTAAATTAATTTACACCCATATTATGACTATTACTGCTTTCCTATTTGATGGCATACTGTGTAGCTGGTACATTATGCATTCATTTAATTAATTCGCACAATAGTGGTGTGGAGTGGTTAATGTTATTTGGCTTTTACAAATGATGATACTGAGACTTCAAGAAACTCAGATAATTTACCGAAAGTCAGGCTGCCAGTGAGTCGGGGCTGGGATCTTGATACCAATGCCAGTGACATTGCATCAGAGTCCTGTATGCGTTGGTAACTACCAGGTCAGGTAGCATCTTGTGAGCCGTAGTGACTTAGGATGGATTGTCATGTAATGTGTGAGCAAGAGCTTGACTTCCTAAGGGTGCTGTCTGCTTAGGGCACAGCAAGGATATCTGCAAAGGGGATTTGTCAAGTTGCCATGATTCAGGCAGCAGGCCAACACATTTCACGGAGGTTCTGAAATTTTATAGGAAGAGACAAGGGCTCTGGAAATGTGGGTGGGAGAGGCAGCCCCATTTTGTTTCTTCTTTCTCTTTCTTATCCTTTAATTTCACTTAAATAATTTAAAAATCCTTAAATCCTACCAAATTTATTGTCGTCTCACAGACTTGATCAAGTTGAAAATGCTGTTATAGACTTAAATGTAAAGAATAAGCTATAATATATATTATCTTATTGAGTGTGTGTGTATAAGCTGAATACTTATAAACTAATAAGTATTAGCTTATAATAAACTAAATTGCAATGGAAAACCTTTTTATGTTAGCTGGGAAGATTTTCCATATGCTCTTATAAGTACCTAAAGTTTATTGGTGCTCCCACAGCTGAGAGTAGCTTTAAAGAGTGGATAGGCGGTCCTATTGAGATCGCTCAGGTCAAGTAAATTACTCACGAAGAAATTAAAATTTTAAGGTTTTAACACTGGAAGTCACCCCAGTCTTAGAGCTCTTTAACTCATGATAAGGCCATGGAGGCCAGCTTAGGGTGTGACAGCATTGTGTGAAGTGTGACAACCTTTCAAAGCGAGTAGTGCACCCCTGTCGACAGAAGGCCTCATGGAGCAAGAGGAGATGCTGAGGCATTTCTTGCAGTCAGTTGCCTGCAGCCTTGTCTAAGCTGTGTCTGACAGGTAGTGATGGAGGTGCACAATTCAGTACTGGTTCATACCTCTTTCACAGACACCATGTAAGGCATTGGAAGCCTTAACCTGTACATAAAAGTCAATAATCAGTGTGTTTGCTCCAGCATGTAATTATATATTATAACATCACTGGTTCAACCATTTTTTGGGCTGTAGAATTTTTTTTTAAATCAGTTTGTTTTGGTGGATGATGCTCTGTCAGTTGATAGGAGATGGGATTGGGCTACTCAGTTGACTGAATTGTTCTACTTGTTTGGTTTAATGGAATTGGTGTTTGATTTGGATAGCACCCCATCCAGCTGTCTAGGAAGCAGTAATGATAGCTTCCGTAATTCTGGAGCAGGCAGCATATGTTAGGTTCTTGGTGGGAAGCAAACTTTGCAAATTAGTGCTTTAGATATTGATTTTCTAGAAGCAAAGCAAAAATAGGAATTATCTTGGGAAAATCACTATTGTCTCTGCTCTTAAGTTTCCATCTGTGTAAGGCAATTTGTAGATGACAGCTTCCAAAGTCAAGAATAATAGCAAAGTTCTATAATTTAAGGATTTGGGTTACCTCCTGATCTTGGGAGTTTGAGAAGTTCTACTCCCAAGTTTTATTGTTGGCCACGAATAACAGAAAGACAATAAAATTAGCAAAATTAAGCAAATAAAAACATATGGAATATCATAATAATGTCAAATGTATACCACTTAATTTGCCTGCTCATGAAATATAGAGTATTTTCTGGACACTAATATACAATCTGTGGAGTAGTATACAATTACAGTTGAGGAAAGGCATTGGTTAATGCAGTTCACAAGCATTGTGGGGATAATACATGTTAAGCTTATGAGAATCACAACAAATATCAGTAGTAACAAGTGCCTTGCTCGATAGGACAATGTGCACAGACAGGATGCTTACAGGAGGCTATTCCATGTGAAGAAAGCAAAGATCTTAGGTTGCACATAGGAGCATCATTTCCAAGAGACCCAGTGACTGTTGGCTAGGAAGTAAAGAAGTGGTTCAAACTGAAGCAACTTCTAAATGCTGGTTGAAGGGTGTTGAGTCTTCTAGTTTTTATTTAGAAAATATTGATTTGTTTTATGTACACGACTGTTTTGTCTGCATATAAGTGCACTGTGTGTGCAGTGCCAAGAGACAGCATCAGATCCCCTGGAACAAGAGTTACAGATGGTTTTGAGGCACCATGTGGGTGCTTGGATCCAAACCCTGGTCCTCTGAAAGAGCAGCCAGTGTTCTTAGTCACTGAACCACATCTTCATATCTTCCTCACCTCCGATTTTAGATTTTATTTGCAGTAAAAACTGATTTGCAAACATCTTTAGCCATACATGTAATTGTCGTATTATATAAATAAGTATCTTCAGATCTTGGATCTTGAGGCACAACTTAGCCAAAAAGTTCCTTTTCTTCTCTTGTGTGTATAGTGATATTATATAATCTTTTCTTTGAAATTCATTTCGGAAAGTACTTCATTAAAATAGAAATATCTGTTCTTGTTCACAAATTAAAGACAGCTATTTCCCCAAAGTGCATTTTGAGAAGCAAAAGCAACTATGGTAAACTCCAAGAGAAGATAAAATACATTCATAACCTATTTTTAGAAAACTCCTTTTTATTCAGTGAGTTTTCTGGAACAGTTGGAGCCAAATCTCTATTTTGTGATAAGGAATTATGAATCTACAATTTTCCCTGAAGGTACATAATATTAAGAGCCAAGAGAGTGCAGATAGACTCATCAGAGAAATAGTTTACATTACTATAGGATAAATGAATATCATAAATACGACCTCATATGGTATCAAAGGGAAAGAGTTCTGAATTGAAATGCATGGATGTAAGCCCAGGAATGTCTTACAGGGAAGACATCAGCCGGACTGTTCTCCTTCTGGAATCCCTGGGAGGAGACAGCTTCTTTGCCGTCTACCTTTTTGTGTTTGCTACCCAACCCTCTTTGAAAGGTATTTGGTCAGTTGATTCACATCTCCTATCAGTGTGAACTGGCTTATAGTGGTGGGATTTGTGCTACAATGATAAACAGTTTCTAGAATGACACAGCATTCACTCCCAAGTATAAAATGATGAGTCATGACTTTCAATGGCACATACTGATTTGAAGTAAAGAAAATTGCAGTAGTTATTAGTCCTATTAGCATGTGTTGGGTCAAGAATGGTTTTGAATTTCTATTTTCCTATCTTTGCAAAAAAGTAAAATAAAAATTATATCAAGTGACATCTTAAGTTACCTGAAATCCCCATTGTGCACTTTTATGTGATTGGCATAGTAGTAAGTCCATAGTGATAATGAAAACACATGCGAGTCCTTCCATTGTGATTTATGATCAATGGTTGAATCTGAAATGATAGCTCATGACACAGTTGAAGTATTTTAGGAAGCAAGACTTAAGATTGATTATAAATAAATTTTTGTTTTGTGCATAATAATAAAGGGGCTTAAAATTTGTTCTTCTTCTTTTGAATTAGGTAGATTTTAGATGTCATAAGCAGACCCTGATGTCAGTCATTTCCGAAGCAGTTTCTCCAGAGAATGGTGTTGTTGCCTCCTGAGTGTGTTTTCACACTTCTGTGACCTGACATTAACTCTGTGAATTACTCATGCTATTAGGTCACTGCTGTCTCTTGCCTATCTTTAAGGCCCAACCATCTCAGTTATCAAAATTCATAGCAGAAAGTGAAAGGGAAATTCAGGATTGAGAAGGGAATGGCATTTTTAATCTTGTTACAAAAACTTTCCTTGGGTTTATTTGTGTATGTAAGGGAATCTTGGATGCTATATGGCAAATTGATTTCTTCTTTGAGTAGTGTTCATCCAAAACTTGAAGTTGACATGTGTGAAGAAAGCTTACTAAATAATTCAACTGTTGTAAGTTCATCTTTGATAGACACATGTAAACCACTTAAAAATGTTAATCCTTATTATAGTTAGGTTCTTAAAAGATTCAGAAGGTGTAATTTTCAATATGTGTTTGGTTAAGTAAGCAACAAGGAGGAGAGGAGAAAGTCAAGGAAATAAAACTAGAGATCATGCAAAGAGACAAGTTAAGGATGTAAGATCTTTTCTTGTCTGACATCTTATTTCTAGTCTGCCTTGGTCAGTGCCAGAGACTTTAGTCACTGCCTGTAGAACTGTGGTCCTAGCCTCTACCAAGACTCAACTTTGCCTTCGTTCTGCATTCTCAGTGCTAGGAAGTAGTGTTTTATTGGCACCTCAACCCAACATGGTCAACATGAACACTTAACCTTTCTCCCACTTCTAATTCCTCAGGGAGAAAAAGGCCGCTTAACGGCATGTGGTACTTTGAATGTTATTGTCCTTATAAGCTTGTAGGGAGCAGCACTATTAGGAGGTTTGGCTTTGTTGGAATAGGTATGATCTGGTTGGAGGAAATGTGTCACTATGGAGATGGGCTTTGAAGTCTCCTATGCTCAAGCCATTCCCAGTATCTCAGTTCACATCCTGTTGCCTGTGGATCAAGATGTAGACCTCTCAGCTCCCTCTCCAGCACCATGTCTGCCCGCACACCACTGTGTTGTGCCATGATGATAATGGACTAAACCTCTGAAACTGTAAGCCATCCCAATTAAATGTTTTCCTTTATACGAGTTGCCATGATCATGGTGTCTCTTCAGAGCAATTAAAACCCAAACTAAGAAACAGCGTGAACCAGAAATCTTGTCCCCATCTTTTACTTCTTGCATTTTTCATATTGACCAAAGCCTTAGAATACCCTTTTCCCCTTTCATAGCCAATTTCCTTCTCTGAGTCATCTTTATTTCTCTTTATTTCAAGAGAAATAAAGACTTGAGTCTTGTGTGATAGTCTTAACTTCTCCTTCATATCTACTTTGGCCAAATATGTATGTCAATGTAGCCAGGCATGTAGAGAAGAAATTTAAGGGAGATATGAATAGTTTCCTTTTGAAAACTCTACTTAGCTTTCCTGTTCATTAGATAAAAATGCGCGAGCTGGTCTCGCCCTTGTGATCTGGTCCCTGTCTTACCAGAGTCATCTTGATTACCTCCTATCACTCTTGGGCCATAGACACCTGAGCTGTGGATTTCTTTCTTGTGCTCTAGGCCCTTCATATTGCTATTTTCTTTGTGTAAAATATTCCTTTATGTCTATCTTTACGTGAACTCTTACTACCCTCTAGGGATTAGTTAGTTCCTATTCGTTACTCTGCTGAGTCAGCACTTACCCTTCTGATCCTTCAGTAAATGTCGCATCTCTTTAATAAATGCTCTTCCTTTTTCATAGCCATTCATCTTTTCTTCCAACATGCATGGTCACAAAGTCAAGTCTACATGCCATTCATTCTTCTAAAGGCCACGAACAAGAAGAGACAAAACAAATGGGATAATTTCAAATAGCAATAATATCATGAAGAAGATAATCTGCTGTGCTAGAGGGTGATCTTAGAGAGCTGCTGGGCTTAGGGTGTTGCTGTTGCAGCCGAGTGGGTAGTGGGCGCTTTGTTTGGCAGCCCTTGGCTTCTCTAGCAAACACAGTTCTGAGGACTTTGTTGTGCTTGCTCACACAGCTCATTGGCACTTGGTCAGTGCTCAGCGCATGAAAGAGTTTAATAAGCACTGATGGGAGAATGACCCCAGCTACTGGATTCATTTTTCGAAGCTAACGCAGCAAAGTACATTGCACCAGTTAGAGTAAAACAATGAGAATGTATTCTACTGTAGTTCTGGAGACTAGAAGTAGAAAGGAAGGGGTCAGCAGGGCCACTCTCACTCAGAATCCCTGAGAGGAGGCAGCTGCATTCCTGGCTGTCTCTTGGTGTTTACCTACAGCCGGGCTTTAACTGCATGACTCCACCATGCCTTCACCATCATATTGCCTTCTTCCTTGTGTTTTGGTCAGCTGCCTTTCCAGATATCCCTTTTCTTATAAGGATGTGAATCATTGGTTAGAGCCCACCTTAGTATGCTTTCTTCTTCCTTTGATCACATGCATTGCATTGACAGGAGTGGGTAGAGGGTACAAGAGTAGAACCCTATCTACCTCTTGAGAGACGCAGTTAAAAACTCAACCTATTACATCTGCTTGCTTTTCAATAAAGGGAAATCTAAAAAGTTATAGTAAAAATGTTTAATTTGTATATTTTTTTAAATGAATATTTTCAAGTAATGTTTCTAAAGTATAAAAATTTTAAAAGGCACTGCTTGTCATTTTTCCTTTGTATAAATATGACAAATTATTTTGATTGATTTTAGACTATTTGGATAAGTCTTAATTATACCAATATCCATGACAATCTATAAAATCAGGACTCCGGTATGAACTAGATTTATGTTGTGCTCTCTATTCCCTCAGCAGACAAGAGCTTACTTTTTATATGTTAAAAATAAATAAATGTGGAAGGATATTCACAACAGTCACATCATTAAAACTCACGCTGACATTTGTTAAAGGCTGTATGTGGGATTCTGATGTGCTCTTGTTATAAAATGACAGTTTTAGAGCAAGTCGTTCTTCTGACCAAGGACAATGAGCAAACAGAAAGGGACGAGTAAGTCACAGTACTATCCAGTGGGAAGTGAGTCCATCAAAGGAGAGAAGGGCAAAAGTACTCTGAAAAGTAGAGAAGTCCTTTCATATCTGGTCAGTGAGGGTGGGGGGGGGGCCGCTCTATACTGTCTACTTTAGAGAAGTCATTCTTCACTTTCCATCAAATACTAATGTGTGCCCCTTCAATTCTGTATGCCTTTTGAAAAAGTTTTCTTGAACAATCCTCATGTTATACTTTTTCTATTCTTACTGTGTGAGCTCTTTGCATGTGACAAATCCATTTTTCAGAGCCACCCAACACTATTGGGTCTGTGACCAAGTCACAGAGAAGTTGGAAATGTTGTGAGCTGGAGTCACAGTTCATTCCCATTGCTCTGAGATTGTCTCTTACTCATTGCTGTGTGTCACATATGAAGCATTTCCCCCAAAGACTCAGGTGTTAAAGGTGTAGTGACATTTAGGAAGTGTCTAACTCATGGGCTGATGGGTTGTTAGAAAAGGGGCTTATTGTGAGGAAGTAGCCACTCGAGGGAGGTACCACCTCAAAGGGTGTGTCTTGTTCCTGGCTCCTTTTTTCTCACCCTGCTTCCTGGTCACCATGAAATTGAGGACTTTTGTTCTGACACATCCTCCTGCTCCTACAATGGCCTATCCAATGACAAGTAAGCACATTGTGGTCTGAATAAAGTCATGGACCAATTATACCTTGAGTTTTAAAATTGGTTTTCTCAGGTAATGTCACAGTGACGAAGTGAGTAACTTACCTAACATGCTGAACTACAGGATTGATTAATCAGTGAGGTTTAAATTGATTTACTAACTTGGCCTCTATGTCTTTCTTATGTTTGTATCTCCCAAAAAGTCCTGCCCACTTTTTTATTGCGAAATTAATCAATAAATATTTAAAAATGTATTGATTGTGGTTTTCATAGTCAATGCAGTATTTAGATTTTCTGATTTCTCTGTCACAGTTTGAGTGAGAATATACTTATTTATAAAAAAGAATACTGAACTGGCACAGATAACAGAAGGGAACTGAGGGCAGCCATTGTTAATGCTCCCAGTCTCTACTGTGAACACTCATTTTTCCTCCCTAGGCCTCAAGCGCTTACCTGCTAGCTTTGAGAAATTGCACTTAGCTGGGTGGTGGTGGTACATGCCTTTAATCTCAACACTTGGCAGTCTGAAGCAGGCAGATCTCTGTGAGTGTGAGGCCAGTCTGGTGTACAAAGTGAGCTCCAGGACAGCCAGGGCTTGTTGATAGAGAAACCCTGTCTCCAAACCCTACTTCTCCCCACAGCTACCCAAAAGAAAATTACACTTAGCTGGCCCCGAGGTTAAGACCCTTACTGCTTTTCCAGAAGAACTGGGTTCTGTTCTCAGCACCTGCATCTGGTGGCTCATAACTGCCTGTTACTCTAGGTCCAGGAGATGTGATGCCCCCTTTGGACCTCCACAGGCACTGCATGCAGTGATGCACATGAACTCACATAGGTACACACATACATAAGAAAAAAGAATACAGAAACCTTAAGAAATTTCACTTGTGCTAGGCTCTGAAATACCTCCTGCCAGAGCAGAGTGAAGCACAGTTCCCTCTGAGAGCAGTTTCGTTCTCCCAGGGACTCATACTAGTCATCATGAACACAGCAGGAAAGTATCTGCCTGAGGTGGAGCAAGTCCTGAGCTGCAGAAAGTGTGTTGTTGGCAACTTTTCACTTGTTTGCCCTTTCTCTATATACATATACGATTAATTAAAAGCAAATAACTTTAATCTTCAATTTAAAACATAGAATTTTGAAGTACAGTAGGTATGTTGTATTCATTTGCTTGTAGGAATTTCTGTTACAGAAGAACTCAAGTTTAATTTTATCTTTTTATTATGTGATATGAACTTCACAAGCCTGTGGGCAATAGATGAGCTCTAATAAAACTAAAAATAAATAAAATGGGAATGTTAATAAGCCTTGTACCTCATTAAACATTTGGAGTCACTCAGAAGAGATCTATTAATTTTAGAAGAACCTGTGTTAAGAAACCTTTGTGACTTGAAAGTTGTAATGAAGTGAATAACGTGGTCAAACTCAACACAAAGCATCTTTCAGATTTTCTGATGACAGTTCTTCCTAGGAAATTTCAAGGAATGGAAAGACTTAAACATAATATGTAAATACAGTAATTTACAGTAGTCTTCAAGAGTTGAATGTTAAGAGATACATCAAAATTAATAATCAAATAAATAGGTCAAAATAAATAGATTCTCTTCTCAGATCTTATTATCTTCTTAATCTGTTAACATTTGCAATTTCACAATTTTATTAAGAAAGTGCATTTATGTCTAAACCCTTATTATTCTGCCCTATTTCTGTGCTTGAAAAAATTCCATTAGTTTTGTCTCTTCCTCCTATTGAAATATACTATATAATTTCCAAACTACCCTTCTTCCCTTATTTGACCATCCCTGCTTCCCTTTGAAATGCTCTGTGTAGTTCCTAACCTTAAGAAGCCATGTGCAAAGGCTTTGAGAATCGCATGCCTTGTGCTCCTGTTAATGCTATATGACATACCGTGGGAAGATGAGAGTAGAGAAGTGTCAGTCTCCGAGCTTGCTTGTAGCACGAATAATAAAAACCCAGAGACAGACATTGAGCTGAAGACAGTTTGAACTGAAGATTAGAAAAGCAGATCAGCCACCCACTGGAGAGGCCCTTTACTTCTACCAAATATTCAGACTGAAAGGGCAAGTTCCTGTCTCCACAAATCCTCAGGCTCCACACTCCAGTGAGTTCCTGTCTCTTCCTCTTTACATTCCTCTCTCTGCCCAGTCATATCACTCTCTAGTTCTGGGATTATAGGTGTATGACTCAAACACTGGAATTAAAGGTGTGAGCCTCCACCACCACCTGGATCTGTTTCTGGATCGATCTTGAGTAACCCATGGCAGCCTTGAACTCATAGAGATCTGTCTGCCTCTTTCTCTAGAGTCCTGGGATTAAAGGTATGTGCCTTCACTCTTTGGCCTCTATTGGCTTACGTTTGCACTCTGATTCACAGGCAAGCTTTATTTATTAAAATACAAATAAAATATCACTCCACTGCTGGGAACTACAGTGCAAACATCTTACAGTGCTGGAGCCCAGAGACCTGAGAGCTCTTGTTGGCAGATGGCATCTCAAGGGCTGTGTGGAAGACTCTGGTCCATGGGTCTTGTCTCACAGTTATGCCATCCAGTCCCCCACTTCATGCTCACATGGAATACTCTCTATGCTTGTGGCCTTCCTTTTATAAGGTTATGCCCTATTTTTAACTAGGGTTCACCCTAATGACTTTGTCTTAATTTTATTATCTTTCAAGACTTCATTTCCATTTATACCAGGGACTAGTATTGTATGTGTGTGTGTTCTATTCCATTCATAACAATAAAGTTTTACTCATCATAAAATTACTGGGCACCTCCCTAGCTTTTCATTAAGTAGTATTACGCTAACAGGAGGACTAACAGTTTACTGTTGCTGCATATTTACTAGACATTGAGCACAATTTATGCTCTTTATGCCATCAAATTTCAGCAGCATCCTTAGGAAGTGGGTACCATCAGTTTTTCCTGGTAGAAAATTGGGGATTTGGCAATTCACACAATTATTAGAGAGAGGCATGTGTACCATTGAAGATATTTGTGGTTACACTGAAAAAGTAGCTCATACAATATTTTTTCCTTATTATTGGGGAATCTGGGAGGGAGGTGGTTGAAGTCTCTGGCTGAGGTGTGTTCTCGGGAATCAGTGCTCCTTTGATGTTTCACTTCCATGCTCAGCATGCTGTCTGTTTCAGATGCCTCCAGTAAATGGATAGCCTTGGAAAGATGAGTAACTGTAAATCTGTGTGTGGCACACTGTGAGGGTAATTTAATACATGTATGCAACGCATATTGCTCAAACTAAAATAGCTACATTTTCATCTCTTTAAACCATTCAAACATTTGATTTATTTATAAGGCACAATGGTTCTTTTTCACACGGGTGTATCTGTGTGATACTTCATACATGTCTACATATGTACAGTCAAATCAGAGAAAGAATGTTTCCAATTCTGGACTTTACTTTGTGTTCAGAACCTTCAAGCATTTCTCTTCTAGTGCTGCATAAAGTATATACTAGACGCTGTGAAGTGTAGCCACCTCGCGCTGTTGAGCGCTAGAACTTAGTACTTCTGTTTGAGTTTGGGACTCACTCTGAGCCTTTTCAGAGAATAGGATGTGGGTTCCTTAAAACCTAAAAACAGATCGACCTTATGATCTAAAGGCAATGTCAGCATAGCAAAGAGATATTTAATGTCACACATATACTGCTGCAAGAGTCACAAGCACTCAGCTGATGTGCCTATTAAGGGATGAGTGAGTAAAGAGGATGCGGAATACATCCACAGTAGAGTGTTTACCCAGCGCTGAAAGGCTGTCCTACTGTTCGCGGTAACACCGATGGAACTAGACAAGGTGCATCAGACACAGAATGACAGATAGATGTTCTCATAAGTGGATTTTAATAAAATTGATCTGCATTTCTAAAGCAGTGATTAGTAGAGGCTGTGGAGGGCAGGGGAAGGAAAAGCACAGCGCATTTAGACGACGACGAGTGTCTGTTTTATTCCAGCAGCCGCTACACTGGGCACCAGGTGCAGTGAGTGGAGGGAAGCGATGGATGGGCATTTAGCAGTCAGTGTGCTGGGTGGGGAGTGCTAATGCCTGCGCAAGCCACCTTGCACAGCTTGCTAGCAGGCTGGCTACTTTTGAAAGTTAAATGTAAACAATGTGTATGCTAATACACAGAACTAAGAATTTGTGAGGAAGGATAGAAGAGTCAGCCTCATTGTGTGTTTTGATGTTAATTGGTTATTGTTTCTTTTTAAAGCACTTTTGCTGGGCAGATATGGAAAGAAGAGAAATGAGAGTTCTTAGGTTCTTGTGGCTTTGATTGGCAGGAGAGATGGCACACACTCATACAGAAACATGAATGTGTCAGGTTAGCATAAGGTCAGACATGTCATTATTGCTGCCCCAATATCAATGCATATTATAGATTAATATAAAGTGGTATAGAGATACTTGACATAAAACTCTCTAAGATATATTTTGTTAGCTTTGAAGTTAGGATAGGCATCAACTTGGTTGAGTTACATTCCAGATGGAGGAAGAGAGGTTCGTTAACAACTACAACAACAAATGATGGCAATGGAGTCCTTTTCCTTTTCTCTAAACATCGCAGAGAAGATCTGTGGAAAACAGAGTGTCATTGTATTTTCACCATTACCACTTTAGATTTGGCATTGCTGATGCTGTTTGCCTAAGTGAATGCTTACTGTCATGGTGGCATCCATGGTCCTGAGCCAGGCTGTGAAGGAGATGTGGCCTAGTGGAGGGTTGGGGCAGACTTTCCAGGAAATACTTGCTGAAATTCTTTTCAAAAGAAAAAAGCACTGAAAACAGGCCTCAAGATACCTGCCTAGCAGGTTAGTTCTCTAGAGCCGAAAGTCAAATAATCATAGATTTAGTGGCTTAAAATAACATGATTAATTATCCATATGGTTATCACTAAGTTTCTGACACACAGCTTATCAGGGCTTTGATTCAGGACCTTCCAGGTTGCATCCAAATCACAGCTAGACCATGTCTCCCGGCAGAGGCCTGTTGGAGAGAGAATGTAATCAGGTCTCTCACATCATTGGCACAGTTCATCATTTTGAATCCACAGGGTAGAGATTGCCTCTGAGTCTTGAATCCACCTGTAGTTTACACAGTATTCACAGCCCAGCAACTCGTCTGAGTTGCCTCCCGTAGGAAGTGGCTGGCTCCTTCTCTCTAAATTCCAATCTTTCTCTGCTACAGTGTTGCCTCGTTCTTTTGTGTGATGAGCCAGAAAGGCAACAGAGCAATGAACGGAAGTCATTGGTCCTCACCTATTCTCTTGCCACAGTGTTAATTGAAGTTAGTCTAATGAGATGGCTTTGAACTCCAGCTCCACGTTAGAATCAGCCCAGGGACTTTAAAATATGCTAATCCTCAGGGATTATCCATTAGCCACTTCGGTGATTTTTTTTTTTTTTTAAATCAATCAATATCCTAGGTCAATGCTTAGTTTGAGTGATATAAGGATAGATTAAGTGGCAAGTCAGAAAGACGTTTGAGGGTGAAATGGCCCATTCTGGAAAATTGTAGGTTCTCTATCAGTCAGTGTGAATTGTTAGACATGAGCTTCCAAGGTAAATGCTCGGTTGAGCTACAGAACCTTGAAAATCCTCTTGACCTTTAGTCTGTGCTTCTTTAGTGCTAGTGTCTGATAAATGTTCAATTTGGCTTTTTATGGTTTTATCTCAGGGGCTCAAGCTTTGTTATTCTTCACTTTTAAAAAACATTATAGCCCAGGTTAGACTCAAATTGGTTAGTTGCTTAGGCTGACCTTGAACTTCAGATACTCCAGCCTCTCCCCGCCGCCTCTCCCTCCCTGGGATCGTCAGGAATGTGTTAAGAGAATGCAATATGTGGTGCTGGAGGTCAAACTCAGGGCTCCATAGTTACCAACTGAGCTACAAACAAATCTCTTCCAGGCAGTTGTGCTGTTGAGGTGGGGGAGATGGGGTCTGTGGGTGCTCATTCGCAGTCTGGGAACACGATGGGGTGTGTGATGTGGTAAAGAGAGCTGGGACCTTTTATCTCGAGGAGTCAGGGAATAAATTATAGCCATGGGTGGCCTAATTAATTTTAGTTTTCACCACATTCCGGGAACTCTCTGGCTTCCTCTGCCCCAGCTTAGTTATGATAGTTTGCAGTTGTTAAAGTGTGGGTCTGTTGAACACCAATTTAATTCTGGTTCGCCGAACACTTCCATGTGCCCCAGTTTCTATTTCACAGACGCTTCGGGTTGCTTTTATGTTTGCAACTTTGTACTTTTTCTTTCCCCTTTCATTTCTGTCCATTTCCTTTAAGAATGTTAAATTATTGCTTAGTTTCTTACTCTTCACAGCACCAAGCCCTGCAGTCATTTGCAGGATTTTTATGGTTAAGGCAGGCCTGCTGACTGCCTGTTATCTGCTGAATCAGCACCCTCTAAAACATGTTACGTGCTAAATTATGTAGACCTTCCCAATCTTTCTGATGTAAACATATTTGAAATACATAATGCAAGTTTTAGAAATTTAAATATATCAGGTGATGAACTATTACATCTAGGAAAGTGGTAGCTGCAAACCTACATTAAAGGCGTTTGCAAAAGCTTTTCAATTACTCCAGAGCTGGGCGTCTCGTAGCCCAACTGTATTTTCATCATGCTGAAATAAATTGTAGGGACTGATGAGTGATTTCAGAGTACAAATCATGATGAGCCTTTCAGAAGTACAAATGTGCCAATGACTTCACACACACAATTAACACAGATTCCTGAGCGTAGTGCTGGTGATTTTATAATGTCCCCACTTTTCACGTCTGTTCCCACAATGCAGACATCAGAGTCTTTGAGGGGACTGGTATGCATTCTAATGGCTGATTCTTAGTAAAGTGTTGTGTGACCTTGGGCTCTGCATTTATTTATTTATTTATTTTAAAGATGTTTCAGAGTAAATTTCAAATTATTGGGGAGAGAATAGTAATCTCCATCTATTTCCAAGCATATTACTTTCAATTCCCCTGTGTCTTGCCAGTCACCAGAGTAATTGAATGGTCATAGGAGGTGAAGAATGGCGGTGAGAGTTCTTTAGAAAGAGCACATGGTGTGTTCCTATTAGTGTTCCCAGGCTGTTTCAGATAAGATGGGAAACCAAGGCCGAGAAGGTATATGTGTCCTTCATTTGCTGAGATGGGCTAACCTTGAAAATGAAACAAACCAAAATGCAATTAGAAATAATTTCGTTTCCTCGGACTCCTGAAGTGAATTATGTAGTGTATGTTTGCTTTCGCCTCCTTTGTTGTAGGCTTTGCTAATTGAGAGCTTGCAAACCCTGCATGATCTTACCACGATGCCTTTCCACAAAGCACACTCGTTCTGCTGTTGTCATTTGCTGACAAATATTCAAAGAGCAAGTTCTCCTGAAAATGTGCCAAAGGACCGTGCTCTTCAGTTTGATACCACCTTCGCTGATAGCCACTTTCCAATCCTGGAGCATATACCCAACAGTCTACAGAATGTCTCTATTTTCAGTCAGTGGGCACAGAATACTCCAAGAGTGACTACTGTCTGTTAAACACTGACCTATGGTTTGATATTTAATCAGAGAATAAAAGGGAAAATTGTTCTCAAGAAAATTTTCTTTGGCTGAGAAGGCATTGGGCTAGAGAAGACTATATCTGGATGTTAAATGATAGGTAGAAAAATACTGGGCAGGGCACTAATAAAAATATCAGTGCTGCAGTCTGGAATTTTAAAAGAAGTGCTCAGCGTAAAGCTTATGGATAGGATGAGATTTACACGGAAGTTCACAGGATGTGAAGAAATGTGTTGTCTGGACACCTGCAGAGAGAGCACTGGAGGCAGAAGGCATGGAGAGTGCCCTGATGCTTGCTATATAAACACAGTGAGGAGGCCAGGGAAGTCTACTTGGCTATGGAAGACTCTGCTTTCTCTTGGGGTGAATGGTAACCAACTGAGGGCTGAAAGGACAAAATCAGGTTTTAAAGGGACCAGGCCTTTGGATCCTGTTTTGTGAAAGCCTGAAGGGAAGAAAGTCAAGGCAACCAATTAGCTGTGATGGACATGGCTCTGGTCAAGGTGGTACCCAGAGCCTATTGAGGGGAGCAGGTGACTGAGTGTGGGATGGCAGAGAAATGGTTCCTGGGGTTTGGCATGAACAGGCGGGGGAACCAATACTTACTGAAATGGGGATGTAATGGGTTGGAAAGAGAATCTCTTCCTGAACATTATTACTACAGAATGTTAGCAAGAAGACGTATTTTTAGTCCTCAGAATGTGAGCCCTTTGACTTGTTTAGACCATTTTATTTTTAATTGGCTTGAGCATATTTTTTTTATTGAGCTATACATTTTCTCTGCTCCTCCCTTCCTCTCCCCTCCCCTTCAGCTTTCTCCCATGGTCCCCAAGCTCCCAATTTACTCAGGAGATCTTGTCTTTTTCTACTTCCCCTGTATATTAGATCTATGTATATCTCTCTTAGGGTCCTCATTATTGTCTAGTTTCTCTGGGATTGTGAACTGTAGGCTGGTTTTCTTTGCTTTATGTCTAAAAGCTACTTATGAGTGAGTACATATGATGCTTGTCTTTCTGGGTTTGAGTTAGCTCACTCAATATGATGTTTTCTAGATCTAACCATTTACCTGCAAATCTCAAATTGTCACTATATTTTTCTGCTGTGTAGTACTCCATTGTGTAAATGCCCACATTTTCCTTATTAATTCTTTGGTCGAGGGTCATTTAGGTTGTTTCCAGGTCCTGGCTATGACAAACAAAGCTGCTATGAACATAGTTGAGCACATGTCCTTGTGGCACTATTGAGCATCCTTTGGATATATACCCAAAAGTGATATTGCTGGGTCTTGAGGAAGGTTATTTCTTAATTTTATGAGAAATCCCTATACTGATATCCAAAGGGGCTGTACCAGTTTGCTCTTCCACCAGCAATACAGGAGTGTTCCTTTTACCCCACATTCTCTCCAGCATAAATTGTCATCAGTTTTTGATCTTGGCCATTCTTACAGGTGTAAGATGAAATCTCAGAGTTGTTGTTTTGATTTGCATTTCTCTGATGACTAAATGTTGAGCATTTCCTTAAGTGTCTTTCAGCCATTTTAGATTCTTCTGTTGAGAGTTCTATGTTTAGGTCTGCACCCCATTTTTTTTTTACTGGATTATTTGTTCTTCTGATGACCAGTTTGATCAGTTGTTTGTGAGTTTTGAAGATAATCCTCTGTCTGATGTGGGGTTAGTGAAGATCTTTTCCCATTCTGTAGGCTGTCATTTTGTCTTGTTGACCATGTCCTTTGCTTTACAGAAACTTTTCAGTTTCAGGAGGACCCATTTATTAATTGTTTCTCTCAGTGTCTGTGCCACTGGAGTTATATTTAGAAAGTGGTCTCCTGTGCCAATACGTTCAAGTGTACTTCCCACTTTCTCTTCTGTGAGGTTCAGTGTGGCTGGCTTTATGTTGAAGTCTTTGATCCCTTTGTACTTGAGTTTTGTGCATGGGGATAGATATGGGTCTATTTTCATTCTTTTACATGTTGATATCCAGTTATGCCAGCACCATTTGTTGAATATGCTTTCTTTTTTTCCATTGTATAATTTTAGCTTCTTTATCAAAAATCAGGTGTTCATAAGTGTGTGGATTAATATCTGGGTCTTTGATTCGGTTCCATTGGTCCTCCTGTCTGTTTTTATGCCAATACCAGGCAGTTTTCAGTACAGTGTCTCTGTAGTAGAGTTTGAAGTCAGGGATTGTGATGCCTCCAGAAGTTTCTTTACTGTACAGGATTGTATTGGATATCCTGGTTTTTTTGCCCTTACATATGAAGTTGAGTACTGTTATTTTGAGGTCTGTGAAGAATTTTGCTGGAATTTTGATGGTCATTGCATTGAATCTGTAGATTGCTTTTGGTAAGATTACCGTTTATATTATGTTAATTCTACCTACTCAAGAGCATGGAAGAGCTTTCCATTTTCTGGTGTCTTCTTTAATTTCTTTCTTCAGATATTTAAAGTTCTTGTCATACAGGTCTTCTACTTGTTTGGTTAGTTACTCCGAGATATTATATGCTATTTGTATCTATTGTGAAAGGTGATGTTTCTCTGATTTTTTTCTCATTCTATTTATCATCTGTGTAAAGAAGGGCTATTAATTTTTTCTTGAGTTAATCTTGTATCCTGTTATATTACTGAAGGTATTTATGAGTTGTAGTAGTTCCTTGGTAGATTTTTTGGGTGGCTTATGTAAACTATCATTTCATCAGCAATAGTGAGTGTTTGACTTCTTTTCTAATTTGTATCCCTTTGATCTCTTTTTGTTGTCTTATTGCTCAGGCTAGACCTCAAGAACTCTATTGAATAGATATGGAGAGAGTGAACAACCTTGTCTTGTTCCTGATTTCAGTGGGATCACTTTGAGTTTCCTTCCATTTAGTTTGATGTTGGTTATTGGGTTGCTGTTTATTGCCTTTATTATGTTTAGGTATGTTCCTTGTATCCATGCTGTCTCCAAGACCTTTATCATGAAGAGATGTTGTATGTTGTCGAAGGCTTTTTCAGCATCTAATGAGATGATCATGTGGTTTTCATTTTTCAGTTTGTTTATATGGTAAATTACATTGACAGATTTTCATATGTTGAACCACCCCTGAATTTCTGGAAATGAAGCCGACTTGAAAATGGTGGATGATTTTTTTTTATTGGTGCTTGCTCTTCTTTTTATTTGTCAGTTCCTAAAAAATAGTTTTAATAATAAAATATAAACAAAGGGAATGTAAATCCCCTCATCTTTACCTTTGAAAGTTGGAGAAGAAGACTTGATTCAATCAACAGCTGCTAGTACTCCTGAGGCTTTAGAGCCACTCTGAGCAGCCTGAGACACTAACGGGGACCCTGAGGAGAGAAGAGGAAGTGGAGGATGTATCTGCCAAGGGTTGCAGTATCTACACAACACCTAAACTGGGGAAGTTCTCATAGAAAGATGTTTATTTTTTATTTTTATTTTTTCTTTTTCCATTCAAAAATTGACACTTCCTCCCCTTCTCCCATTCCCCTCCCATTCCCACACTAACCTTCCTTCCTCCCCTTCCATCCTTAAGAGAGGGTAGGGTACCCTGCCCTGTGGGAAGTCCAAGGCCTTCCCCCATCCATTCCAGCTTAGAAAGGTGTGCATCCAAGTAATCTAGGGTACAAAAAAGCCATTACATGGAGAAGAGAGAGGTCCCCATGCCATTATCGATGGCTTCTCAGTCCATCCCCATTGGCAGCCACATTTAGAGAGTCCGGTTTGATCACATGCTCATTCAGTACCAGTCCAGTTGGATTTGGTGAGCTCCCATTAGATCAGGCATACTGTCTCAGTGGGTGGACCAACCCCTCATGGCCCTGACTTCTTGCTCATCTTCTCCCTCCTTCTGCTCTTCAACTGGACCTTGGGAGCTCAGTCCATTGCTCTGATATGGATGTGGGTCTCTGTCTCTATCTCCACCCAAGGGACAAATTTCTATGGTGATATTCAAGATATTCATCAGTGTGAGTATAAGACAAGGCCAGTTCAGGCACCCCCTCCTCTGCTGCCCAAGGACCTAGCTGGGGACATCCCCGTGGACACCTGGGATCCCCCCTAGAGCCAAGTCTCCTGCCAACCCTAAAATGGCTCTGTTAATGTAGATATCTTCTTCCTTGCTCCAACATCTGCCCTTCCTCCATCTCCACCCTCCCACTCCCCCAAGCTCTCCCCAGTCCTACCCTTCTCCCTTCTTCTTCCCCTTCTCCCCCTCCCCCACTCCCACTCCCACCCCTAGCCCCACGCCATGCTCCCAACTTTTCCCCGGCTATCTTTTTTGCTTCCAATTTCCAGGAGGATCTATATATGTTTTCTTTGGGTTCACCTTGCTATTTGGCTTCTCTAGGCTTGTGAACTATAGGCTTAATGTCCTTTGTTTATGGCTAGAGTCCACTAATGAGTAAGTATATACCATATTCATCTTTTTGGGTCTGGGTTATCTCACTAAGGATAGTGTTTTCTATTTCTATCCATTTGCATGCAAAATTCAAGATGTTATTGTTTTTTTACCACTGAGTAGTATTCTAATGTGTAAATATTCCATATTTTCTTTATCCATTCTTCCATTGAGGGGCACCTAGGTTGTTTCCAGGTTCTGGCTATTAAAATAAAGCTGCTATGACCATAGTTGAAGAAATGCTTTTGTAGCATGATTAGGCATCTCTTGGGTATATTCCCAAAAGTGGTATTGCTGGATACTGAGGTAGGTTGATTCCCAATTTTCTGAGAAACCACCACACTTGATTTCCAAAGTGGTTCCACAAGTTTGCATTTCCACCAGCAATGGATGAGTGTTCGCTTTCTCCACATCCTCTCCAGCATAGGCTATCATTGGTGTTTTTAATTTTAGCCATTCTGACAGGTGTAAGATGGTATCTCAAAGTTGTTTTGATTTGCATTTCCCTGATCGCTAAGGAAGTTGAACATGACCTTAAGTATCTTTTGGCCATTTGAACTTCTGTTGAGAATTCTCTGTTCAGATCATTACCCCAATTTTTAATTGGGTTATTTAGAATTTTAATGTCTAGTTTCTTGAGTTTATTATGTATTTTGGAGATTAGACCTTTGTCTGATGTGGGGTTGGTGAAGATCTTCTCCTATTCAGTAGGATGCCTTTTTGTCTTAATGACTGTGTCCTTTGCTTTACAGAAGCTCCTCAGTTTCAGGAGGTCCCATTTATTCATTGTTGCTCTTACTGTCTGTGACATTGGGGTTATATATGTAGGAAGTGGTCTCCTGTGCCCATGTGATGCAGTCTATTTCCCATTTTCTTTTCTACCAGGTTCAGTGTGGTTGGCTTTATATTGAGGTCTTTAATCCATTTGGACTTGAGTTTTGTGCGTGGAGATAGATAAGGATCTATTTTCATTCTTCTACAGGTTGACATCCAGTTATGCTAGCACCATTTGTTGAAGATGTTTTCTTTCTTCCATTGTATAATTTTAGCTCCTTTGTTTCAATATCAGGTGTTCATAGGTTTGTGGGTTAATATCTGGGTCTTTGATTCGATTCCATTGGTCAACGTCCCTGTTTTTATGCCAATACCAAGCTGTTTTCATTACTGTAGCTCTGTAATAGAGTTTGAAGTCAGGGATGGTAATGCCTCCGGAAGTTCCTTTATTGTATAGGATTGTTTTTGGAACTCCTGGGTTTTTTGTTTTTACATATAAAATTAGTTATTGTTCTCTCAAGGTCTATGAAGAATTTTGTTGGGATTTTGATGGGAATTGCATTGAATCTATAGATTGCCTTTGGTAGGATTGCCATTTTTACTATGTTGATCCTACCAATCCAAGAGCATGTGAGATCCTTCCATTTTTTGGTGTCTTCTTCAATTTCTTTCTTCAGAGCCTTAAAGTTCTTGTCGAATAGAACTTTCACTTCCTAGGTTAGTGTTACCCCAAGATACTTTATGATATTTGTGGCTATCATGAAAGGTGAAGTTTCTCTGATATCCCTCTCTGCTTCTTTATCCTTTGTGTATAGGAGAGCTACTGATTTTTTTGAGTTGATTTGTTATCCTGCCATATCACTGAAGGTATCTATTAGCTGTGGGAGTTCTTTGGTAGAGTTTTTGGGGTCACTGATGTATACTATCATATCATCTGCAAATAACAAAAGTTTGACTTCTTCCTTTCCAATTCGAATCCCCTTGATTTCCTTATGTTGTCTTATAGCTATTGCTAGAACTTCAAGCACTATGTTGAAGAGATATGGAGAGAGTGGACAGCCTTGTCTTGTTCCTGATTTTAGTGGGATAGCTTTGAGTTTCTCTCCATTTAATTTGATGTTAGCTGTTGGCTTGCTGTATATTGCTTTTATTATATTTAGATATGATCCTTGTATCCCTAATCTCTCCAAGAGCTTTATCATAAAGGGTGCTGAATTTTGTCAAATGCTTTTTCAGCATCTAATGAAATGATTATATGGTTTTTTCTTTCAGTTTATTTATATGAATGATTGCATTGGTAAATTTTCATATGTTGAACCAACCATGCATCTCTGGGATGAAGCCTACTTGATCATAATGGATGATTTTTTGATATGTTCTTGGATTCAGTTTGCCAGTATTTTATTGAGAATTTTTGCATCAATGTTAATGAGTGAGATTGGTCTGTAATTCTCTTTCTTGGTTGCGTCTTTGTGTGGTTTTGGCATCAGGGTAACTATAGCTTCATAAAAAGAGTTTGGCAATGACTTCTGTTTCTATTATGTGAATCACATTAAGGAGCATAGGTATCAGCTCTTCTTGGAAGTTCTGGTAGAATTCTGCATTAAAACCATCTGGTCCTGGGCATTTTTTGGGGGGTTTTTGATGACAGCTTCTATTTCCACGTGACTTATAGGTTTATTTAAATTATTCACCTGGTCTTGATTTAATTTTGGTATATGGTACTTAAAATGTTCATTTCTTTTACATTTTCCAACTTTGTGGCATACAGGCTTTTGTAGTAAGACCTAATGATTCTCTGAATTTCTTCAGTGTCTGTTGTTATGTCCCCCTTTGATCTTGTTAATTTGCATTCTCTCTCTCTGCCTTTTGATTAGTTTGGATAGGGGTTTGTCAATCTTGTTGATTTTCTCAAGGAACCAGCTCTTTGTTTCTTTGATTCTTTGGATTGTTTCCTGTGTTTCTATTTTGATGATTTCAGCCCTCTGTTTGATTATTTCTTTTTTTTTTTTCCATGCTAACACATCATTTATTTTCAAAAAAAAAAAAACAGTTCACAATTTTTTTTTCTTTTAGAATTTTTTTTTTTGTGATTTTTTTCCATACATTGTTTTGTTTTATTTTTTCCATTCAAGAACATAATTAAAGATAAAAAAAAATTTTTTTTCCTTTCTTCCCCTTCTCCTGGTCCCCTCCCACTACCCCCCACCCCTCCTCCCTCCCCCTTCTTCCTTGAAAGAGGGCATGGTGCCCTGCCCTGTTGGAAGTCCAAGGCCCACCCCCATCCCTCCT
>PVIU01025372.1:0-23839 GCA_004026605.1 Ondatra zibethicus
GGGGTGACAGTCAGCACTGAGGAACCTGTGCTGTTGGTGCTCAAGAGTGACACAGAGGTACCAGTCCAGGAGAAGGTGGGGGACCCACAGGCCCAGGGCACAGAGCAGGTCAGGTTGCTGGGACGGCCAGCCTCCAGGGTGTCCGGGATAAGGATGTCAGGGGTGTTAGTGAGGTCTGGTGAGGAGAGGGGAGAAATGGAGGATCAGCATGGGGTGAGGTGCAGCTTCAGGGGAAGCCCCGGCTCTGATCCAGCTTCTCCCCTGAACCCTGATGCTCAGACTCAGCTGCTCCCAGGAAGGAGTCCTACCCCAGGCCTGCCCTGTGGCGCCCATGGCTTTCCCTGGTGGCTTCTCTGCAAGCCCCGCCTGACCTGTCACTCGCAGAGTCATCGTGTTCCGAATATAATTAAACCTCGCTTTTCCTCTCTCCAGGCGAAAGAAGTATGACCCCGTGTCATTCTTCCTGATCTCTCTGATTTCCAGGGAGCAGTTGTTCTTCAGTGGTTCTCCGAGCAGGAAGAATCGGCCCTGAGTCCCAGGCAGTGTTGGCCGCCCTGGGTTATTTGTGGCCACTGGGGAATCACGTTCTGTGTTGGCTCCCTTCCGGAACCAGTATCCATGAAGTGGGTCTGAGTCAGTCCATATCTCATTGCGGTAGGAGAACTTACAGGGCACAAGGATACACAGGCCCTTTTGCACCACCACCTTCCTTTCCACATCCAGGGTGTAACCCTCGATGTCCTCAAACCCACCCTCTACCTCCTTCATCCCCCAGAGCAGCAGCAGCAACGGCGGCAGCATGTCGGGCTGAAGCTGCAGGGCCACCAGAAGTCTGACTCTCTGGGCTCTTCTCTGAGGAACTAGGAGATGCAAGATCTGGAGGAAGCCCCACCCGAAGCAGGGGTGAGGCCAGGACAGTGGCTGCCTTGGGAGGAGGAGCCTCAGACCCAGGCACTGTCAGGGCCACCCACCATCCAAGTCCACTTCTAGAACCCTAAGAAAAACATGCCTCATCATTATTCTACCACCCTTCCTCCCTCACCCCCCGCATCATCCTTTCCACTGGGTGAGATTTTCTGCACAGTGAAAAATGGGTCCCCTTTGACCACACCCCAGAGCTTTCCTTGAGACTGTGGCTATCGGAGGGGATTGGAAGCTGACCAACAGTGGAGTGGAGTGCCTGGAGTATTTCAAGTGTTCAGTGGAGGAAGTCCAAGACTCTGGAGACATGATGCTGGGCAATGCTGGAACAGAAGCATACAGCTCTGGTGTTCAGAGGCCTGGAGTGGAGACTCCCAGAGCGCACAGTAAATATCAAAGCTGGACATGGTGGCAGGCGCCTGTCACCCTAGTTTCATGGCCTCCAATCTAGCCAAAATGAGGGACTCTAGGTTCAATGAGAGACTATAAAAAACAGATCGTGGAAAGTGAAAGAGGAAGACACCTGAAGTCTACCTCCGGTCTCCACATGCACAGGTCAGCAAACCCCCACATGCAGGTGCTCCACACATATATGTAGAAGCAAAGCAAGTATGAATATTACACACATATACATATACACAGGCATCTCTATATGCACATATATCTACACAATTACATACATGCATTTTCTTTCATATCATCCAGTCATCACTCAATTTGTTGCTTCTTTGTCAAAAATCAGGTGTTTGTAGGCATGTGGATTAATATCTGGGTCTTCAATTTGATTCCATTGGTCAACGTCTCTGTTTTTATGCCAATACCAAGCTGTTTTCATTACTATAGCTCTATAATAGAACTTGATGTTAGGGATGGTAATACCTCTGACAGTTCCTTTATTATGCAGGATTGTTTTGGCTATCCTGGGTTGTTTTTCCATATGAAGTTGATTATTGTTCTTTCAAGATCTGTGAAGAATTGTGTTGGGATTTTGATGGGGATTGCATTGAATTTATAGAATGCTTTTGGTAAGATATTTTTACTATGTTGATCTTTCCTATCCAAGAGCATGGGAGATATTTCCATTTTCTGGTATCTTCTTCAATTTCTTTCTTCAAAGACTTAAAGTTCTTGTCAAATAGGTCTTTCACATCCTTTGTTAGTGTTACCCCAAGATACTTTATGTGATTTATGGCTATTGTGAAAGGTGGTGTTTCTCTGATTTCCCTCTCAGCTTTTTTATCCTTTGTGTATAGGAGGGCTACTGAATTTTTTGAGTTGATCTTGTATCCTGCCACTTCACTGAAGGTATTTATCAGTTGTAGGAATTCTCTGGTAGAGTTTTTGGTAGAGTTTATGTACACTATCACATCATCTGCAAATAACGAAAGCTTGGCTTCTTCCTTTCTAATTTGAATCCCCTTGATCTCCTTATGTTGTCTTATTGCTACTACCAAAACTTCAAGAACTATGTTGAAGAAATTATGGAGAGAATGGACAGCCTTGTCTTGTTCCTGATTTTAGTGGAATCGCTTTGAATTTCTCTCCATTTAATTTGATGTTAGCTGTCGGCTTGCTGTATATTGCTTTTATTATATTTAGATATGATCCTTGTATCCCTAATCTCTCCAAGACCTTTATCATGAAGGGGTGTTGAATTTTGTCAAATGCTTTATTAGCATCTAATGAAATGATCGTATGGTTTTTTCTTTCAGTTTATTTATATAATGGATCACATTGATAGACTTTTATATGTTGAACTAGTCCTGTATCTCTGGGATGAAGCCTACTTGATCATGATGGATGATTTTTTTTTGATGTCTTCTTGGATTCAGTTTGCCAGTATTTTATTGAGAATTTTTGCATCAATATTCACGAGTGAGATTGATCTGTAATTCTCTTTCTGGGATAAGTCTTTGTGCAGTTTTGGTATCAGGGTAACTGTAGCATCATATAAAAAGAGTTTGGCAATGAGCCTTCTGTTTCTATTATGTGGAACACTTTGAGGAGTATGGGTATTAGCTCTTCTTGAAAGTTCTGATAGAATTCTTCACAAAAACCATCTGGCCCTGGGATTTTTTTGGTTGGGAGGTTTTTGATGACAGCTTCTATCTCCTCACAGCTTATAGGTCTATTTAAATTGCTCACCTGGTCTTAATTTAATTTTGTTTTTTATATATTTTTTATTGATATTTATTGAGCTCTACATTTTTCTCTGCTCCCTTCCCTGCCTCTCCCCTCCTCCCTTCAAACTTCCCCAAGGTCCCCATGCTCCCAATTTACTCAGGAGATCTTTTCTTTTTCTACTTCCCATGTAGACTAAATCTATGTAAGTCTCTCTTAGTGTCTTCATTGTTGTCTAGGTTCTCTGGGATTGGGATTTGTGGGCTGGTTTTCTTTGCTTTATTTTTTTAAAACCACCTATGAGTGAGTGCATGTGATAATTGTCTTTCTGTGTCTGAGTTACCTCACTCAAAATAATGTTTTCTAGCTCCATCCATTTGCCTGCAAAACTCAAGATGTCGTTATTTTTTCTACTGTGTAGTACTCCATTGTGTAAATGTAACACATTTTTCTCATCTGTTCTTCGGTCGAGGGGCATTTAGGTTGTTTCCATGTTCTGGCTATGACAAACAAAGCTGCTTTGAACATAGTTGAGCACATGTCTTGTGGCACGATTGAGCATCCTTTGGATATATACCCAAAAGTGGTATTACTGGATCTTGAGAAAGGTTGTTTCTGAATTTTCTGAGAAATCAACACACTGACATCCAAAGGGGCTGTACCAGCTTGCATTCCCACCAGCAATGCAGTAGTGTTCCCTTTACCCCACAACCTCTTCAGCATAAGTTGTCATCAGTGTTTTTGATCTTGGCCATTCTTACAGGTGTAAGATGGAATCTCAGAGTTGTTTTGATTTGCATTTCTCTGATGACTAAGGATGTTGAACATTTCCTTAAGTGTCTTTCAGCCATTTTAGATTCCTCTGTTGAAAGTTCTCTGTTCAGGTCTGTACTCTTTTTTTTTTAATTGGGTTATGTGTTCTTTTGTTGTCCAATTTCTTGAGTTCTTTGTATATTTTTGAGACCAGACCTATGTCTGATGTGGTGTTAGTGAAGATCTTTTCCCACTCTGTAGGCTGTTATTTTGTCTTGTTGACTGTATCATTTGCTTTCCAGAAGATTTTCAGTTTCAGGATGTCCTATGGTGTAGGAGGTCCTTCTGCATTTCTGTTGATCTCATTGGTTAAATAAAGAAACTGCCTTGGCCTTTTGATAGGGCAGGACTTAGATGGGTGCGGAAAAGAGAACAGAATGCTGGGAAGAAAACAGAGACAGAGAGAGCTGCCATGGAGTCGAGAGAGTCAAACATGCTGAATATATCCCGGTAAGCCACTGTCTCGTGGTGACATACAGACTATTAGAAATAGGTTGATCAAACTTCAGGTTGTCAAAAAAAAAAAAGAAAGAAATAGGTTGAATCAAGATGTGAGAGTTAGCCAATAAGAGGCTAGAGCTAATGGGCCAGGCAGTAACTAAATGAATACAGTTTCTGTGTAATTATTTCGGGTGTAAGCTAGTCGGGCAGGACAGAAGTACGTGGCCCGCTCCTCCTTACTACAGATTGGGTGCCCAACGTGGACAACTAACTCCACATAAAACCTGAGAGGGCTAGAAAACTAATTCTAGGCACACAGAAAAAGAATAGAGTTTAACACAGCTTTTTGCTTTTTGATGGGGCGTGCCACAAAAAGGTTTCCTGACTCAGCAATAGGAGCATAAAAAAAAAAGCCTTACCATTTTAAAACAAGGCTTCCTGGGCCCTGCCACTGGTGCAAACTCCAGCTATGGAGCGTTTGTGGGCCCAGATGTTTCTGTGCCCACTCAGGGTCGGGAAGAAAGTATCTGAGATCATGCCCGTGGCTCAGCTCTTTCTCCCTGGGCAGATGGCAGGATCAGGCCTACTAGGCGTGCAAAATCAGGAGAGCATGGCAGATTCCTGCCGCCATACACAGAGATGTTTCCAGGCTACACAGTGCTCTGCGTGGCAGATTTGGTTGTAACTCAGATAAAAAGCATTTATGTGTTGCACGCTCATTCTCTGGGTTGGAGTGCTGAGTGTGGCTCCTGCCTGGAAGGGGGGCATTGTGTGCCGCGGCTCAGAGGCACAAATGGCTCAGAGGCACACACAGCCCCACCATGCTAGCAGTGCAGTGCACACAACTCAGAGGCGCAAGCGGCTCTGCCATGTTGGACTGGGCGGAGCAAGCAGGCAGTATCTGTATTTGACCTGGAATTGTCACAGCTTAGATTCTTAAGTGCTTAGCATTTTAAAAGCGCAAAGCAAATGTGTTCCTGTACATTAAAGAATTACAGATTCACAATAGGACAGATTCAGACATAAAAGACCTCTAAATGGGTCATACTGTTAGATAAAGTACGTAGGCTTGGGAGAGAAAAAAAATAATATAGAGAGTCATAAAATAAAGTTAGTGCCTTAAAAAAAAGGGTAAAGTCTTTAAAGAGACAGACTACAGATAGTAATAGATTAAAAAAATAAGCTATGTAAAAATGGAAAATTCACAGAATGTCTGGATTATGTATTTTATTGTGTTTTCTTTACATTTTTTTGACTGTGAAGGAGCTAAGTACAGAGAGACATCTCATTATATGGGCTGCCAAGGTAAACCAACATGTATATTATAAAGGTATTATGACTTCAGAATTTGGGTCTAAGGATATGATGCTTTGGAAAAGAGGTTCTTCGTTTGGTTTCACAGAAGATGAGAACCTGTGGATTGCTTCCAGACCAATAATATGGTTTCATGGACCCCGGCCTCCTGAAAGGTCACCGTGAACACCTTCAGAAAATTACTTCACTCAACTGCCAACTGAGATGTACCTGGCACACAGGTTATACCATGCAAGACCTAATTAACAGCGCCATCATACAGCAGGAAGAAGTTTGGAGAGAAATAACTACGTCCATATTCCAAAATATTGTTTATAAATGTTCTTTTACATTTAAAGGGGAATATTATATAGATATGAATAATTTGCATTGGTATGGATTATGCCTTATTGATACAAGTTTAAGGTCAATTTTATTATATGTATATGTATTTCTGATCTTGATTAAGGTATTGTGATTGTGTAGTTCATTAAAAATTGTAATGTATAGTTAGGAAATATAGGTTGTTAATGGATAATCATCAATAATAGTCAAGCTTGTAGTCATGTTAGTTAGATTTTCTAGATATATAGAGATATATTTCAGCTAGATAGGCATTCTTCATATCTTTCGAAGACTACAGAATATGGCATTAATGTTTTAATAACTTAGGGTTTTTCATGACAATGAGACACATCTGCTCCTGGCAGCACCAATCTAATTCAAGAGGAAGATGGGCATCATGGAGTTTGTTAGCCATTTGGGCAAGAAACTGCTTTTGCCTGGACTGTTGCATAAACTAGACACAAAGAACCCACAGAGAGAGGACTGCTGAACTTGCCTAAAGGTGAGATGATCCTTCAGGGTTCCTGATTCATGAAAGAGTCTGTGAGACATTCTGCAGAATACAGAAGAAAGTGACTGAACTGTCTTTGAAATTTCCTGCTTTATGAAAAAGTTTGCTGGATGCTATGGGCCTGTAGGCTGAAGATGGATGCCCCAACGGTACAGAAAAACTTTGGGTACTGTCCAAACAGCAAGATGTCTCTGTCACTTCTAGAGTTTTGGAAGTTGCTTACTTCTTGTTTACTTAGGTAATATTATATCCTTCGGGAGTCTTTGATGGAGTTGAAGAATAGGTAGATAGTTATAGTTTTCCATTGTTATGATAAAAGATAAAGTAGATATAAATATGGTAACTGTAATTCTTGCTTGATAACTGTTTTGTTATATGTAATTTTACTATGTTAAAGTTAAAGTCTTCCTTTTTGTTTAAACAGAAAAAGGGGAAATGGTGTAGGAGGTTCTTCTGCATTTCTGTTGCTCTCATTGGTTAAATAAAGAAACTGCCTTGGCCTTTTGATAGGGCAGGACTTAGATAGGTGGGGAAGAGAGGATAGAATGCTGGGAAGAAGACAGAGACAGAGAGAGCCGCCATGGAATCGAGAGAGTCAGACATGCTGAATCTTTCCCGGTAAGTCACGATCTCGTGGTGACATACAGACTATTAGAAGTGGTTTGAATCAAGATGTGAGAGTTAGCCAATAAGAGGCTAGAGCTAATGGGCCCGGCAATAATTTAATTAATACAATTTCTGTGTGGTTATTTCAGGTTTAAGCTAGCCGAGCAGCGGGAGCCAGGTGGCAGGATAAAAAGCAAGCCCATTCCTCTCTTACTATAGTCCTATTTATTAATTGTTTCTGTCAGTGTATGTGTTGCTAGGGTTATATTTAGGAAGTGGTTCCCTGTGCCAATGCGTTCAAGTGTACTTACCACTTTCTCTTCTATGAAGTTCAGTGTGGCTGGCTTTATGTTGAGGTCTTTGATCCATTTGGACTTGTATTTTGTGCATGGTGATAGCTATGGATCTATTTTCATTCTTCTACATGTTGATAACCAGTTATGCCAGCACCACTTGTTAAATAAGCTTTTTTTTCCATTTGATATTTTTGGTTCTATATCAAAGATCAGGTTTTCAAAGATGTGTGGATTAATATCCAGGTCTTCTATTCGGTTCCATTGGTCCTCTTATCTATTCTTATGCCAATACCAGGCTGTGTTCAGTATTGTAGCTCTGTAGTACAGTTTGAAGTCAGGGATTGTGATGCCAGAAGTTCTTTTATTGCAAAGGATTGTTTTGGCTATTCTGGATTGATTTAATTTTGGTAGACGGTATCTATCTAAAAAATTGTCCATTTCTTTTACATTTTCCAATTTTGTGGAGTATAGGTTTTTAGAGTAGGACCTAATGATTCTCTGAATTTCCTCAGTGTCTGTTGTTATGTCCCCCTTTTCATTTCTGATGTTGTTAATTTGGATGTTCTCTCTTTACCTTTTGATTAGTTTGGATTAGGGTTCATCAATCTTGTTGATTTTTTCAAAGAACCAGCTCTTTGTTTCATTGATTCTTTGTATGGTTTTCTGTGTTTCTATATAGTTGATTTCAGCCCCCAATTTGATTATTTCCAGGCTTCCACTCCTCCTGGGTGAGTCTGCTTCTTTTTTTCTAGAGCTTTCAGGTGTGCTGTTAGGTCACTGATGTGAGCTTTCTCCATTTTCTTTCTGTGGGCACTTAGTGCTATGAACTTTCCTCTTAGCACTGCTTTCATAGTGTCCCATAGGTTTGGATATGTTTGCCTTCATTCTTATTGAATTCAAGGAAGGTTTTAATTTCTTTCTTATTTCTTTTTTGACCCAGGGTTGGTTCAGTAGTGGACTGTTCAGTTTCCATGAGTTTGTAGGCTTTCTGGGAGTAGTATTGTTGAATTCTAACTTTACTCCATGGTGATCTGATAAGACACAGTGGATGACTCCAATTTTTTTGTATCTGTGGATGTTTGCTTTGTTACTGAAAATATGATCAATTTTAGAGAAGGTTCCATGAGGTGCTGAGAAGAAGGTATATTCTTTATTGTTTGGGTGAAATGTTCTATAGATGTCTGTTAAGTCCATTTGATTCATTACATCTGTTAGTTCTCTTATTTCTCTGTTAAGTTCCAGTCTGTATGACCTGTCCATTGTCGAGAGAGGAGTGTTGAAATCTCCTACTATTAGTGTGTGGGGTTTGATGTGCAATTTAAGTTTTAGTAATGTTTCTTTTACATATGTAGGTGCTCTTGTATTAGGTACATAGATATTCAGGATTGAGACTTCATCTTGATGACTTGTTCCTATTATGATTATAAAGTGTCCCTCTCCATCTCTTCTGATTGATTTTAGTTTGAAATCATTTTTGTTAGATATTAGTATAGCCACACCCACTTATTTCTCAGGTCTATTTGATTGGAAAACATTTTCCCAACTCTTTACCATGAGGTAGTGTCTGTCTTTGAGGTTGAGGTGTGTTTCTTGTAAACAGCAGAATGCTGGATTCTGTTTACGTATCCATTCTCTTAGCCTGTGTCTTTTTATAGGTAAATTGAGACCATTGATATTAAGTGATACTAATGACCAGTGGTTGTTAACTCTGGTTATCTTTCAGTAGTAGTATTTGTGTGTTTCCCTTCTTTGGGTTATGCTGATGGGGGGATATCAGATGTCTGTGTTATTGTGGGTGTAGTTAGCTTCCTTAGGTTGAGTTTTTCCTTCTAGTACTTTCTGTAAGCCTGGGTTTGTGGATACGTATTGTTTAAATATGTTTTTGTCATTGAATATCTTGTTTTCTCCATCAATGATGAATGAAAGCTTTGCTGGGTATAGTAGTCTAGGCTGGCATCCATGGTCTCTTAGTGTCTGCAGCACATCTATCCAGGACCTTCTTGCTTTCATGGTTTCCATTGAGGAGTCAGGTGTAATTCTGATAGATTTACTTTCATATGTTACTTGACCTTTTTCCTTTGAAGCTCTTAATATTTCTTTCTTTGTTCTCTATGTTTTGTGTTTTGATTATCATATGGCAAGGGGACTTTTTTTTTCTGATCCAGTATATTTGCTGTTCTGTAAGCTTCTTGTACCTTCATAGGGATATCCTTCTGTAGGTTGGGAAAGTTCTCTTGTATAATTTCATTGAATATAATTTCTGTGCCTTTGAGTTGAAGTTCTTCTCCTTCTTCTACCTCTATTATTCTTAGGTTTGGTCTTTTCATGGTGTCCCAGATTTCCTGAATGTTTTGTGTTAAGAACTTGTTGGAGTCTCTTTCCTCAATTGTATCTTCAGTGACTGAGATTCTTTCTTCTATCTCTTGTATTCTGTTAGTTATATTTGTTTCTGTAGTTCCTGTTTGTTTACCCAGATTTTCCATTTCCCAAGTTCCCTTGGTTTATGTTTTCTTTATTACCTCTGTTTCAATTTTCAAGTCTTGAACTGTTTCCTTCAGCTGTTTGATTGCTTTTTCTTGGGTTTCTTTGAGGGATTTATTAATTTCTTCCAGCTTTCTGTTTGTCTTCTCCTCTATTTCTTTAAGGGAGTTTTTCACATCCTCTTTAAAGGTCTCCATCATTTTCAACAAGTTACATTTAAAGTCATTTTCTTCTACATCTTCTGGGTTAGGATGATCAAGTCTTCCTGTTGTGTATCTGCTGGGTTCTGGTGTTACCATGTTCCTTTTTAAGTTGTTGGAGGAATTCTTGCATTGGCACCTACCCATCTCTTTCTTCAAATGAGGCCAGTAGTAGTAGTCTAAACTTCTTGTTCCAATCCTTCCTGTGGTTGTCTCTTAGGCCCACTCAGGATTGAAGCAGGCTCTTATGTTTACCAAGTATGTGTGAAGAATGTATGCCAGGGTTCCATGGAGCTCACAGGAAAGGGCGAGTTGGGGGCAGGGTGGATTTAAGGCTAGCAGGCAAGCTCCCTGCTGGTGGCTAGAAATGCCACAGGATCAGGGAAGGGACCCCTGGCTTTTCTCCCATGTGGAGTTTTTAGGGAGTGGGGGGTCTGGGGTGACAGGGCCCCTGCTTACTTACCTCTTATGCCCCCCCAAGTATTGATGCAGGATGTATAGCAGGGTTCCATGGAGCTCGCAGGGAATCTTTACTGAGCATTTGTGCTTCAGTGTTCATGACGGAGACTGGTCTGCAATTCACTTTCTTAGTTGATTCTTTGTGTGGTTTGGGTAACAGGGCAACTGTGGCCTTGTGGGAAGAGTTTGACAATGTTTGACTCTGTTTCTACTGTGTGGAACAATTTGAGAAATAATATTAGCTCTTATTTGAAGTTCTGGTAGAATTCTGCACTGAAACCATCCAGCTCTGAACTTTATTTGGTTGGGAGAGTTTTGATGACTGCTTCTATTTTCTTAAGGGTTATCGATCTATTTAGGTGATTCATCTGGATTTGATTTAATTTTGGTGTGTGGTACCTACCCAGAAAATTGTTCATTTCTTTTATATTTTCCAATTTTGTGGATGTCAAAATGTAGAAGAATACAAATAAATCCATAACTATCCCCTGATGGGGAAAATTCTATCAACCAATCACATCTAGTTAGGGTGTGGCTACCTGTGGTCCAGGTAGCAAAACGGGGAGGACACAGGTGCCCGCTCTCTCTCCGCGTGGTGCCCGCCGGACAGATAAGATGTCAGACCTCTCACTTTTGTAGCGTGAGTTTTCCCTTTTTTAACCATTAAAATATACCTGTTCTTCTTGAGCTGGCTTGGTTATTTATCGTACTGACCTAATTCGCCAACACTTGGCACCCCAACTAGTGTGGGGCTTTTAGAGCCTCTTGCAGCTCTGGCCAGCTGCCACCAGCCATGGCCACACTGCATTCATTTGGGCATAGACTGTCCCAGCTTCCCCCTGGCCACAATTCTTGCCACCACTCTCTCCGAGCCCTTGCCACTCAGTGCAGGCATCCAGCCCAGCTCTGTCACCACTGCCATGGACATAGACAGCCTCCTTCAGCAAATCCTACTGAAGGTTGAATGCATAGGGCCAGAAGGGCAAATAGGAAAACTATTATGGGGTGGTGACCTATTGCAGCAATGGAATACCCAGATTAACATTCCTGCTGCCCCTAAAGCTTATATTTCAGAGGAAAATATTAGAAGATATTACAGATGACAAACACCGGCCATTCGGGCTGTACAAGAACACAAAGCAATTGATAACCCTTCAGATGTACCAACAGCCCTGCCTTTAAAATGGTTGACTGAGAAGCCAATATGGGTCAAGCAAAACGTTTCCTGGCCTTTGGCTGAGGAAACGTTGCAGGCTTTAGAACAGCTGATACAAGAGCAATTAGATGCTCGACATATAGAAGAATCTACCAGCCCTTGGAATTCTACTGTATTTGTTGTTAAGAAAAAATCTGGAGAATGGAGAATGGTGACAGATCTTAGAGCTATCAACAAGGTTATTCAACCAATGGGCACTCTGCCATCTGGAATTCCTCTGCCCTCTCTGTTACCAAAAGGATGGCCTCTCATAGTTATTAATTTAAAGGATTGCTTCTTCACTATACCTTTACAAGAAAAGGATAGAGAAAAGTTTGCCTTCACAGTGCCTACTTATTATAATTCTCAACCTAGTAGGAGGTACCAGTAGACTATCCTCCCATAGGAAATGCTCAATAGCCCCACCCTGTGTCAGTAATTTGTAAGTCAACCAATGGAAATAATACATAAATGATTTTCTAAGTCTATAATTTACCATTACATGGATGATATTTTTGCTATCTGATTCAAACATAGATACCTTAGAAAGACTGTTTGAAGAAGTAAAGATAGTTTCAACTAAATGGGGAATGCAGATTGCCCCTGAAAAAATACAGAGAGGAGAGTCTGTCAGTTATCTAGGTTATAAAATAGGTTTACAAAACATTAAGACACAAAAGGCACATATTAGGAGAGATCGGTTACGGACTCTTAATGACTTTCAAAGATTTTTAGGAGACATCTCCAGGCTATGACCGGCTGTTGGGATAACACCTGATCTAATAATTCATTTAAACAAAACCTTAGATGGTGATAAAGACTTGAATAGTCCCAGAGAATTAACAGCTGAAGCAGAAAAGGAATTGACAATGGTCGAGGAAAAGTTACAGGAGGCACATGTGGATAGGGTGAATCCAGAGCTTAGTTGTATTCTTGTCATATTGCCTTCCAGAATTTCTCCTACAGGGATTTTAATGCAGAGAGATGATATTATCTTAGAACGGATCTTTTTACCACATACAGCAAGTAAAAAATTAAAAACTTATGTGGAAAAAGTCTCTGAACTGATTATAAAAGGTAAACTGAGACTTCGTCAACTAGCAGGCATAGACCCAGCAGAAATTATAGTGCCTTTCACTACTGATGAGATAAGAAAGTTATGGGAAGACAATGAACCATGGCAAAGAGCTTGTGCTAATTTGTTGGGAGAAATTAATAGCAACTACCCCCAAAGTGATAGGCTTAACCTTATAAAGACAACTTCTTGGATTCTTCCTCGAATTGTACGTGATGCTCCAATAACTGGAGCCCATACATTTTATACTGATGCCAATAAATCAGGGAAGGCAGGTTACAAATCAGATGAATTGAGTAAGGTAGAACAAAGCCCTTATACTTCTGTCCAGAAGGCAGAATTATATGCCATTCTCATGGTTCTAAGGGATTTTAAAGAACCTCTTAATATAGTTACTGACTCGCAATATGCAGAGTTATCTTGCATATTGAAACCAATAAATTTATACCAGATGATACAGAACTGACTTCATTGTTAATCCAGTACAAGACATGATCAGGAATAGGCTCTGCCCTATGTACATAACACACATCCGATCCCATACAGGTCTGCCAGGTCCTCTAGCACAAGGTAATGCAGAAATTGATCAATTATTGATTGGAAGTGTGCTGCAGGCCTCTGAATTTCATAAAAAACATCACTTCAATAGCAAAGGTTTGAAGAAAGAATTTTCTATAACATGGCAACAAGCTGAGGAGATTATAAAGAGATGCCCTACTTGATCTTTCTATAACCAAACACCACTAACTGCAGGGACTAACCCAAAGAGTACTCAAAGGAATGCAATTTGGCAGATGGATGTGTCTACTTTGCAGAATTTGGCAAATTAAAATATGTACACCACACCATTGACACTTATTCAGGTTTTCAAAGGGCAACTGCTTTAAGCTCAGAAAAAGCTGATTCAGTAATCACTCATTTATTAGAAGTCATGGCCATCATGGGTATACCTGCACAAATAAAGATGGATAATGGTCCAGCTTATGTCTCTAGGAAAATGAAAGGGTTTTTTACTTATTATAATATTAAGAATGTTACAGTTATAGAAAGATCAAATCAAACTATAAAGGATATGTTAAATAAACAGAAAGGAGTGGAAAATACCCCCAGAAATAGATTACATAATGCTTTATTAACCTTAAATTTTCTTAACGCTAATAAGAAAGGGACAATGACAGCAGAAAGACATTGGATAATGAAAAAGTCTGCTGAATTAAATCAACCGGTTTATTTCAAGGATGTGCTGACCTCGCAATGGAAGCTAGGAGATGTGCTGCGTTGGGGAAGGGGTTTTGCTCTTGTTTCCAGAGGAGAAAAAATTTGTGGATACCATCAAAATTAATAAAGGTTCAGTTTGAAGAGGAGTCACCTCTTGGACAGGATAAATGACAGCTCATCCACAATGATGATAATCCTACAGGTGGTAAGAAAAGCATATAGGATGGGGGCAGGGTTCTGTTCTTATCTCCACAGGAAAGCACTCATCTTCAAAAAATTCAAGGGACCCTGGATGTTTGAATACTGACAGATGGAAACAATTTACAACCCAATAAGGATAAGCAAGAAAATCGAATAGGTTTTGTAAGTGAAAATATTCATAACATACTTTTAGAGATACATGAATGTACTTATATTTATAAATATATAGAGCTGGTTTTGGAGTTGGACTCTGGCTCAGTCCCTCTCTAATTCTAAGTCTGTTGTTAAGAGAAAACCCAGAGTTTCTGTCTCAGGTCAAGAGCCATGATATGGGACAGACGGAAAAAATAACTTATAAAACTTCTTTGCCTTTCTTCATATCTATTTTTGTCTTTATCATACCTTTCCTTGAATATATATGTATGTCTATATAAATAATGCTTAAGTTTTCCATAATAAACAATGAATTTTCTTGCAGTAATCTTTGAAGTTTCCAGGAAGAAGATGGGGCCCCACAACAACAACTCCACCTGGTTACTATGACATCATGATGCTGATAGCGCTACTGCAAGGCCTGTTTTGGATATCAGCTGCACAGGACGGTTCCAACTTGGTTAGCTGACATGGTGCACTTCTTTTACAACATTCTGGCCAGACCTCCACAAAATACTCAGAGACTATTTACAATTTTACCAGGCCAAATATTAATCTTGGAATTTAAAGATCATTTATTTTAACAGGACCCCCTAAAAAGAACGTCGCCCCCATGACAGCTGGAAGTAACTTTAAAGGACAACATCCCCTCTCCCAGCAAAGTTTACCCTCATTCTTAGGGACATCATTTAGGGGTTGATTATAATTGGTATACGGTTGAGGGATGGGGGAGGAATTTTATAGGCTCAGGGATCTTTTTAACAAAAAAAGAGAGATAATTGGATGATGGGATAATAGATTGGTATTTGTGAGTCATTGTTTTTAGACAATTATATTGGTATAAATTCTTGTATATTGATACAAAGTTAAATTATATTTAATATTGTATGCATGTATGCTTCTACCTCTGTTTAAAACATTGTTTATGTATCGATATATATATTTACCATGCTACATTTTACATTACTAGCTCTGATCAAGATACTTATACATTGTTTACATTTGAAGGTCATTGTCCTCATTTATTGCACAGTTGTTTATTGTCTTAGTCTTTAAGTTACATAAGTATTGAGATCTATGTTTGTCATATTTATAATTAGACTAATCAGGGTCTTTAGATACATAGAGATTATACTCAGTATAGATAGATAATCTTCAACCTCTTCAAGGAGCTGTAGAAAATGGCCTTTATTCTAACCTAGAGTTTACTGGTAGTGAGACACAATCGCTTCTGGCAACACCAATCTATTCTGGGGAGAATGTTGAGCACCAAAGACACTCCACCTGGAGCCTTTCTTCTTGGCAGAACTGGCCTTTGGGCAAAGAAATGCCCATACCTCAACCACTGACAGAGATACAGAGTATCCGTAAATGGATAAAACAGGACTGTCATATCCTGACAAGACAGGGTAAGATAGTTTTGAAAAGTTTCTTGCCTTTGAAAATGGTATGTCAGTTACTTTAGGCCTTAGCCAAAGATGGTTGCTTCAACATTGCAAATGAGACTCTGGGTGATTTCCCAGGTAGTCAGTTGTCTCTGTCATTTGTTGCACATTTTGGAAGTTTCTCGATTGCACTTCCTGTTTACTCAAGTAATATTGTTTTCCTTCTCAGATCTTTTATGGAGTTGAAGATTAGATAATTGCAGTTACCTTCCTCATGATTTAGCCAAGCTTAATTTCAATGCAATAGTTAGACTCCTTGAAATAGAATGTTTAGTAAAACTTTTGTTATGCATTCCTTGCTTAATATTGTTTATTGTTTGTAATTTTATATTTGGTATCTGTTCCTATTGTATATAGCTGTGTTGGATTTGGATCGATCTTGTTTAGACAAAAGCAGGGAGATGGTGGAGAAAACTCTATCAACCAATCACATCTGGTTAGGTTGTGGCTACTTGTGGTCCAGGTAGCAAAACCGGGAGGACACAGGTGCCCACTCTCTCTCTCTCTGTGGTGCCTGCTGGACAGATAGGATGTCAGACCTCTCACTTTTGTAGCGTCAGTTTCCCCTTTTTAACCATTAAAATATATCCGTTCTTCTTGAGCTGGCGTAGTTATTTATCATACTGACCTAATTCGCCAACAATCCCCATGCACAAAACTCAAGTCCAAATGCATCAAAGATCTCAACATAAATCCAGCCACATTGAACCTCAAAGAAGAGAAAGTGGGAAGTAGCTTTGAATGCATTGACACAGGAGACAATTTCATAAATATAACTCCAGTAGCACAGACACTGAGAGCAGTAATAAATAAATGGATCCTACTGAAACTGAGAAGCTTCTGTAAGGCAAAGTACACAGTCAATAAGACAAAAAGGCAGTCTACAGAAAAGGAAAAGTCTTCACCAATCCCACATTGGACAGACAACTACACCCAGCAAAACACTCTATCACCATGGATAGAGAAAACAAGAATTTCCATGATAAAGTCAAATTTAAACACTATCCATAAATTCAGCCCCACGGAGGGTACTAGACAGAAAATTCCAACCTAAGGAGTTTTAACTGAACCCACAAAAACACAGGTAATAAATAATCTTACACCATCATAACCCAAAGAAGGAAAATACACACACACACACACACACACACACACACACACACACACACAAAACCACTAACAACTACTGCAACAAAATAACAGAAATTAACAATCATTGATCATTGATATCTCTCAATACCAATGGGCTTAAATCCCCAATAAAAAACACGGATTATCAAAATAAATGTAAAAACATGATCCATCCTTCTGATGCATACAAGAAACACAACTCAGCATCGAATACAGACATTAATTCAGAGTAAAAGGTTGGAAAATAGTTTTCTAAGCAAATGGCCCCAAGAAGCAATCTGGTATAGCTATTCTTATACCTAACAAAACAGACTTCAAAAAAAAAAAAACTTAACCAGAAAGATGGGGAAGGACACTTCGTACTCATCAAAGAAAAAAAAACCCATTAAGATGACATTTTAATTTTCAACATCTGTGCTCAAATGCAAGAATTTGTGAAAGAAACATCACTAAAGCTTAAATCACACATTGGCTATAACACATTGATAGCAGGAGACTTCAATACCCCATTCTCATCAGTGGACAGGTCACCCATACATGAACTAAACAGAAAAATAAATGGAGTTAACAGATGCTGTGAACCAAATGTACCAAATGATATCTACAGAACATTTCAATCAGACACAAATGAGTGTCTCTGCTTCTAAGCACCCCCCCCAGAACATCCTCCAAAATTGACCATGTACTTGGTCACAAAGAAAGTCTTTACAAAAACAGTAAATCTGAAATAACCCACCTACATCCTATCAGACAACCAAAGATTAAAGCTGGATTTCAACAATGACAGAAGCAAAAGAAAACCTACAAACTCATGGAAATTGAACAACTCTAAACTGCATGACTACTGGGTCAAGGCAGAAATAAGGAAATTAAAAACTTCAAAGAATTCAGTGAAAATGAATTTACAACATATACAAACATATGGGACAGGATGAAAACTGTGCCAAGAGGAAAACTCATAGCACTAAGGGCTTTCATATAGAATTTGGAGAGGTTTCATACTAGTAACTTAACATCACACCAGAAAACTCTAGAATAAAAAGGAGCAAACACACCCGAAGAAGAACAGATGACAGGAAATAATCAAACTGGGGAATGAAACCAATAAAATAAAAACAAAGAGAATAATACAGAGAATCAATGAATAAAAGAGTTATATCTTTGAGAAAATCAATATGTAGACAAACCCTTATCCAAACTAACTAAAACACAGAAAGAGAATATCCAAATTAACAAAATCAAAAATAAAAAGGGGGAATAACATCAGACTCCAAAAAAAAAATTACAAAGAATCATTAGGTCATACGTCAAAAACCTGTACTCCACAAAACTGAAAAATCTAAAAGAAATGGACAAATTTCTTGATATGTACCACTTGACAAAATTAAATAGCAATCAGATAACCAATTCAAATACATCTAAAACCCCCAACATGGAAATAGAAACAGTCATTAAAAATATCCCAACCGAAAAAAAATGAAAAGCCCAGGGCAAGATGGTTTTAGTGCAGAATTCTACCAGACTTTCAAAGAAGAGCTAATAGCAATACTTGTTAAATTATTCCATAAAATAGAAATAGAGGAAACATTGTCAAACTCATTTTATGAGCCCACAGTCATCCTGATACCCAAATCGTACAAAGATTCAGCAAAGAAAGAGAATTACAGAATAATATCCCTCATGAACACTGATGCAAAAGTAGTAAATAAAATACTCAAAAACTGAATCAAAGATCACAAAAAAAGATTGTCCATCATGATCAAGTAGGCTTCATTCCAGAGATGGTTCACCATACAAAAATCTGTTAATATAATCCACCATATAAACAAACTGAAAGAAAAAAACCACCAAGATCATCTCATTTGATGCTAAAAAAGCCTTCAACAAAATCCAACATCCCTTCATGATAAAAGTCTTGGAGATGTTATGGATACAAGGAATATATCTAAACATAATAAAGGCAATTTGCAGCAAATCAAATTAAATGGAAAGAAACTCAAAGCAATTCCACTAAAATTAGGAACAAGACAAGGCTGTCTACTATTGTCATACCTCTTCAATAAAGTATTCTAAGTTCTAGCTAGAGCAATAAGACAACAAAAGGAGATCAAGAGGATACAAATTGGAAAAGAAGTCAAACTTTCACTATTTGTAGAAGATATGTGACCCCAAAATTCTACCAGGCAAACTCCTACAGCTGATAAACACCTTCCGTAATGTGGTGGGATAAAAGATTAACACACACAAAAAAAAATAAGTAGCCTTTACTATATACAAATGATAAATGGACGAAGAAGAAATCAGAGAGACATCACCAACAATAATCACAAATAATACAAACTATATTGGGGTAACACTAACCAAAGAAGTGAAAGACATGAACGACAAGTACTTTAAGTCTATGAAGAACAAAATTGAAGAAGATATCAGAAAATGAAAATGGAAAGGTCTTCTATGTGCTTTGATAAGCATGCTGGTATTTTATTTATGTTTTAATAAATAAAGCTTGCCTGAAGATCAGAGGGTAAAACTAAGCCACTAGATGCTAGGCAGTGGTGTCACACAACTTTAATCCCAAGATTCGGGAAACAGAGGCAGATGAATCTCTGTTCAAGGTCACCCAGAGTTATACAAGATCAATGCAGAAACAGATCCAGGTAGTGATGGTTCACACCTTTAATCCCAGTACTAGGCTGTCACATATCTTTAATCCCAGCACTAAAGGGGAATACAAAACAGGAGAAGGCTCAGGGTTCAGTCTGCAGTCACCCAGCCATGATAGAGATAAGACTTCTCTAGTGGCTTGGCTGTTTTGCTTTTCTAATCTTCAACTTGAACCCCAATATCTGTCTCTGGGTTGTTATTCATGCTACAGATAGCTAGGATCAACATGATAAAAATGGCAATCTTACCAAAAGCAATCTACAAATTCAATGCAATCCCCATCAAAATCCCAACAAAATTCTTCACAGAACTTGAAAGAATAATATTCCACTTTATATGGAAAAAGAAAAAGTCCAGGATAGCTAAAATAATCCTGTACAATAAAGGAATATCCAATGGCATCACCATCTCTGACTTGAAGCTCTTCTATAGAGCCAAAGTCATAAAAACAGCTTGGTATTGTCATATGGACAATATGGAAACAATGGACCAATAGAATCGAATTGAAGGCACATGAACCAGTGAAATTGAATTGAAGACCTTGACATTAACCCACACAACTATGAACACCTGATTTTGACAAAGAAGCTAAAACTGTGCAATGGAAAAGAGAAAGCATCTTCAACAAATAGTGCTGGCATAACTGGATGCCAACATATAGAAGATTGCAAACAGATCCATAGCTATCCCCTTGCACAAAACTCAAGCCCAAGTGGATCAGAGACCTCAACATAAATCCAGTCACACTGAATGTAATGAAAGAGAAAGTGGGAGATAGCCTTGAACACATTGGCACAGGAAACCATTTCCTAAATAAAACACCAGCAGCACAGACTCTGAGAGCAACAGTAAATAAATGGGACTTCTTGAAACTGAAAAGCTTCCGTAAAGCAAAGAACATTGTAAATAAAACAAAAGGACAGCCTACAGAATGGGAAAAGATCACCAACCCCACATCAGACAGGGTGCTGATTTCCAAAATATATAAAGAACTCAAGAAACTAGACATCACAATACCAAATAATCCAATTTAAAAATGAGATACAGGGAACTGAACAAGCTATCTAGGCCAGAGTGGGCCTGAGAAAGCAAGCTCCATGGGATCGGGAGCTGATCCAGTCCTGTGACATTGGTGGACCAGGACTGAGTCAGAAACCTGGTCCAGAGCAGATTTGAGACAGTAAACTCCACCGGAACAAGTACAGGGGAGTATCTGCTGAGTGAGTGAGCCAGAGCCAGAGATCACTGATGGCCCAGACATGAATCTGGGACCTTCAAAGGAGTAGACCTAAGCCAGGACCCCTGTGGGTCTGAGCGTGAGTCTAGGACCTCCAGGAACTAGGCCTGAGCCAGGTGCTCTGCCTGTCTGGGTGTGCATCTGGGACCTCGGAGGGAGTAGGCATGACCCAGAGATCTCTGTGGGTCCAGGCATGAGTCTGGGACCTCAGAAGGAGTAGGCCTAAGCCAGAACCTCTGTGGGTCTGGGCATTGGTCTAGGACATCAAAGTGAATAGGCAAGAAGCAGAAACCTCTGCGGGTCCAAGCATGAGTCTGGGACCTCTGAGGGAGTAAGCCTGAGCCAAGTCCTCTGTGGGTCTGGGCTCACCCAAGCCTGTGAACTCTGAGGGAGTAGACTGGAGCCAAAGACCTTTGCAGAACCAACCCCAAGCCAGGGACCTATGCAGGAACGGATCCAGACCAGGGACATTTACAGAAACAGGTCTGAGCTAATAACCTAGGCTAGAGTAGACCTGACAACAAGCTCCAAGGGAGTGGAGCAAAGCCCGGAAGTGCTGATCGATCTCCAGGAACATGGAGTGACCAACAGGGTAATAAGAACTGTGGCACTGACTGTACAATGAGGAAAACCATATGAGCCTTGGATTCACTGGCACCTAAAAGAATAATCAACAGAATCACAGACCACCCCGACCACACCTATTAGAGGAAAAGATGAGTAGAAAAGGTAAGAATACATGCAACACCACAAAGAGCAACACAACACCAGTAAAACCTAAAGACCCTACAACAGCAAGACTTGAACAACCAAATATAGATGAAGCAGAAGAAAATGACCTAAAAAAATAACGTCAGGAGCATGTTTGAAACTCTTAAAGAGAAAATGAGAAATTCCCTCAAAGAAATGGAGGAAAAGACAAACAAAAAATTGGAAGACATCAGCAAATCCCTTAAAGAAAACCAAGAAAAAGCAATCAAACATATGAAAGAAAGTACTCAATATTTGAAAACTGAAATAGAGATAATGAAGAAAACAAATACTGAGGGAATTATAGAAACAGAAATCATGAGAAAACGACCAAGAACCACAAACACAAGCATGAATAGCAGAATACAAGAGATGGAAGAGAGAATCTCAAGTGCCGAAGTTAAAAAAGAGGAAATAGACTCATCAGTTGAAAACATTAAATCTAACAAGAGCTTAACCCAAAATATCCAGGAAATATAGGACACCATGAAAAGGCCAAACCTAAGAATAATAGGTATAGAAGAAGGAGAAGAAGTTCAACTCAAAAGCACAGAAAATATATTTAACAAAATCATAGAAGAAAACTTTCCCAACCTAAAGAAAAATATGCCTATGAAGATGCAAGAAGCTTACAGAACACCAAATAGACTGGATCAAAAACAAAGTCCCCTTGCCACATATAATCAAAACACAAAACTAAATTAACAGGCCATAGCAATCACTGGTCATTAGTATGTCTTAATATAAATGGACTCAACTCACCTATAAAAAGGCACAGGCTAACAGATTAGATACAAAAAGAGAATCCATCCTTCTTCTGCATACAAGAAACACCTCAACCTCAAATACAGACATCATCTCAGAGTAAAGGGTTGGGAAAAAATATTCCAAGAAAATGGACCTAAGAAACAAGCGGGTATAGCTACCCTAATATCTAACAAAATAGACTTCAAAGTAAAATCAGTCTAAAGAGACAAAGAAGGTCATTTCATATTAGTCACAGGGAAAATCCATCAAGAGGAAATCTCAATACTGAACATCTATGCCTCAAATACAAGGGCACCCTCATATGTCAAAGACACACTTCTAAAGCTTAAATCACACACACTAATAGTGGGAGACTTCAATACTCCCCTCTCACCACTGGACAGGTCAATCAGACAAAAAATGAACAGAGAAATAACAGAACTAACCGATGTTATGTCTCAAATGGACTTAACAGACATCTACAGAATAGTCCATCCAAACAGAAAAGAATATACCTTCTTCTCAGCACCTCACGTAACCTTCTCAACAATTGACTACATACTCGGTAACAAAACTAAGCTCAACAAATACAAAAAATTGAAATAACCCAATGTACCTTATCAGATCATCATGGTTTAAAACTAGAAGTCAACAGCAATACTAATTCCAGAAAACCCATAAACACATGGAAAGTAAACAATACTCACCTGAGTCATCAATGGGTCAAGGAAGAAATAAAGGGAGAAATTAAAGACTTCCTAAAATTCAATGAAAATGACCACACAACATACCCAAATTTATGGGACACAATGAAAGTAGTGTTAAGAAGAAAGTTCATAGCACTAAATGCCTACATAAAGAAGCTGGAAAAAATCCCACACTAGTGAATTAACAGAACATTTGAAAACTTTAGAATAAAAAGAAGCAAACTCACCTAAGAGAACTAGGCGGCAGGAAATAATCAAATTGAGAGCTGAAATCAACAAAATAGAAACAAAGAAAACAAAACAAAGAATCAATGAGACAAAGACTTGGTTCTTCAAGAAAATCAACAAAATAGACAAACCTTTATCCAAACTAACCAAAAGGCAGAGAGAGAATATCCAAATTAACAAAATCAGAAATGAAAATGGGGACATAACAGAAGACATGGAGGAAATACAGAGGATCATCAGGTCATATTTCGAAAACGTATACTCCACAAAATTGTAAAACTTAAAGGAAATGAACAACTTTTTGGATAAATATCACTTATCAAAATTAAATCAAGACCAGATAAGTAAATTAAGCAGACCTATAACTGCTGAAGAAATAGAAACAGTCATCAAAAGTATCCCAAGCAAAAAAAAAAAAAAAAAAAAAAAAAAAAAAAAAAAAAAAAAAAAAAAAAAAAAAAAAAAAAAAAAAAAAAAAAAAAAAAAAAAAAAAAAAAAAAAAAAAAAAAAAAAAAAAAAAAAAAAAAAAAAAAAAAAAAAAAAAAAAAAAAAAAAAAAAAAAAAAAAAAAAAAAAAAAAAAAAAAAAAAAAAAAAAAAAAA
>PVIU01025373.1:0-23752 GCA_004026605.1 Ondatra zibethicus
TTCTGTGTATGCTTTCCTTGGGTTCACCTAGGTATTCAGCTTCTCTGGGCTTGCGAGCTAAGTGCTTGGTGACCTTTATTTTATAGCTAGGGTCCACTAATGAGTGAGTACATACCATAATCATCTTTCTGGGTTTGGGTTACCTCACTCAGGATAGCGTTTTCTATTTCCATCCATTTGCATGCAAACTTCAAGATATATATCTTTCCTTCATTTTTCTCTCCCTGACACATTTGAATTCTGGGCCTATACATACAAGGAGAGTCCACTTATTAACTCAATATCTTCTCATTCAATAATTTAGGTACTGAATTAGATTCAGAATACTTTAAAAATGAAGAAAATAACTGATAAGGATATTGAATAATTTTACAAATAATAAACTCATAATTAACACTGATGGTTTTTTAGGATGTATTTGCATATAGTGATGATAGTGTGTGTAAAGTACTATTTATTAGCGTTTGTGATTATACCCTAAATTTTGAGAGTTTGACATGTTTGAGCTATCAGTAAAAGCATGGCATTAGTTTTGAGGCTGTTTAAGGTACATTTTTGGAGCACATACCAAATAATTAGAATAATATTTTATTTTAAAAAGAATTATGGTTCCTTAGTTTGGTATTTAAAATGTAAAGGCTTATGTTAAGAAAACAGTTGTCTCACAACATATCAAGAGAGAGAACCACGTTTGCCGCTTCTCTACATTATATAATCAAGCTTAAGTTCAAAGACCCTTGTTCTACTTACTGATGATGTATGTGTATGTACAAAAATGCATAAATGCAAGCACACTCACATACACATGCATGCCACACATGCATGAACACACATACTCAGGGATACACATACATACACATACCCCCACTCACCTGCACACACACAAGCACACATACACACACACACACACACACACACACACACACACATTTAACTTTCTCATGTATGCCACTAAGAATTTTCCTAAGAGATCTTTAAAAGAGAAAAGATCTGGGGCACAGTGACTCAGAGAAGGGAGGAAAAGGGACTATCAACATCGTGAGGAGTAAAAGGTTGTTTTCTAAAAGTGGAGAAATTCAGCAGAATCAATTACTTATTTTAAAACACTATTTAATGATATAACTTTTCTCCCCCTTTCATAAGAATTCTGTAGTGATCTGAAGTTTATATTGAATAAAAAGAAGAATGCCATTGAAACATATATTAAAATAATAAAAATTCATTTTATGTAAAAGAAAATAGAAACATTACCTTCAATAATGTTCACTTGACCCTCAGACAGTAGTGTATTTGTCTTTTGAGTGAATGGGAAAAAAAAAAACAACAACAGAAGAACCATTACCATGTGTAAAAGTAAAGGGTGACAGTGTCTCCTACATCAAATTTAGAAGTGAAAAATCAAAACTGGGAGAAAAATGAGATGTTTATAATACAGAAGTGGTAAAGAAATGTATATGAGTGATAATAAGAAATAAGATATTTTGGATATGAGTGATAACAATAAATAATGTATTCTGGCATATTTTCCAGCTAACCCCAAAGAATTACTTAGTAGATTCTATGCATGCTTAATAGATAGAGGAGAAAAGCACAAACATTCTGCAAGGGACCAAAGGAAGGTTCTAAATTCTTTGTGAAAATCTTTGCATGTTAGTTTGTATAATTTATGGAAATTTGCATTAAAAAGCAAATTCAAAGGAGGCAAACTAAGTATGGAAAGCTAGAATGAGAACTGGGATATATTAATTTTAAAATACTAATTTGGTTTTCAAGTAAAATGATGAATTATGAGTTAGATATGTGTCTAGATTGAAGAACGTGCCCTGTGCTACATATTTAATATTTACAAATGTAGCACCACAATAGTACAATGTGGGGGAAAAATAAAATATCTACAGTAGTGTTTACTGATAGGTAGTAAATGTAGTTTCTGAACAAACTTTTCAGTATTTCAAGGGGTCGGAGATTGATGATGAGTTTCTGAATAAATTAAGAGACTATCATACTTCCAATACTATTCCCAAATAACGAAGGTATCTATTTCTGTTTGATATTGTGATTAATTTTAAAGTTAAAAATGAGAGATGAGGTAAATTAAGAGTGTTCACTGGATTTTCCAAGTGGAGGCAATTTATAATTTTGGCCAAAGTTGTTTTCTTTGTGGAATGTTGAGGAAGAATTGATTCAAGTGGTAATGAAAGGTAATAAATCAGAGCCTGATGTTTTATCTCTAAGGGAGAATAATATTAACTGATTCACAGGGTTTTGCAAGAATTACATTAGGTAATTTCCATAAAATTAAAGCCTCCATGCCAGATGCATGTTAAATACTTTATGATATCTTTAATTGTTTACTATAATTGTTTTCATTATTTTATAAATATTCCCATTAAAAATGATGAAAATGAAATACGAAAGATACAGTATTGAATTTTAAAAAAAGAAAAACAAAATTGAGATTCTTTTTCTTCTGAAACTGCCAAATTGTTTGATGTAGTCTATTGGAACTTTTAATATTTTATGAATGTTCCTTGAAGCAAAGAGCAAACACTGAAATGCATTGCTCCTTTTTCTTAGTTGTATGTGTACCCAAAGTACCCTTAGCGGACAATGTTTGCTTTGTATGACTGCAATATTAGAACAAATTATAGCTTAAAACTTTTCTCAGGTAGGTGCCATTGTGGTAAGGGTTCTGAGGCCAGCATTACATCAAAGTTAGATGTAATAAAGAGTTTAGAATAGAGGGAAGGGTAGGGTGGGGATGAGGTAGTCTGCTTTCTCCTAAGCAATGCCACAATGTTTCCCTGCTTCTCTAAGTTTTCTCTGTGGGAGACGCTCTTAATCTGTTTGTACTTCCAATAATGACTATAATGCAAAAGAGCAATAGTAATTGCATCAATATTTTGGCTTCTTTGGCATAGGCCAGTGAAAGAGGAAATAAGCTCTTGCTATGAAGAGCCTTAATGGCAGTAGAAGCTTTACCTTGGTAAAGAGAAGACCTTTTGAAGCCTTGAGAGGAGTCTGTTTCTACATTGAACTCAATATTCAGACATATGTTTAGCTATGAAATAACTGAAAATACAGAGTCTCAAGCCTTCCTGCTGGGGATAACATTTGTGAACAAGCATTTTGCAGTACAAACCATGTAATTGCTCTGATACTTATAAAAGTTAAGGACTATTCTTAAGCAAAAATGATAAGCACGGAAATAGCCACAAGAAGAAGATTTAGTAGGATATATTCCTATTTTATTATGCGTGTTGTGAGAGCATTTATGCCAATGTTTAGATATTATGTAATTTATACTGCTCATAATATTCTCTGTTAAAATGTGTGATAAAATGCCATAATGCCTGTTTAGAAAAAGCTCATGAGTGTTATGTGTACTATTGACAAAGGACCTACTAGAAGGACTCTGTATCTCCTACTAATGGTTTTGTTCCTGTTTTACCATCTCTACAGTTTATATATGAGAGAAAGCATGTGCTATTATACTTAACATCATAATCAACAGTTCCATCTATTTTCTTGAAAACAACATTTCCTTCTTCTTTACTGCTGAATAAGACCCAATAGAAGAATAAAAGTTACTGGGTAAACTGGTGGATTAGTACCTGCTTCTCTGTATCACCATGAGCAAAAAGATTCAAGGTGAAAAAAGCAAAAGAGAAGAAGCTTAGAAATTAAGTTATTCAGAGACACAGCTGAAAGTCATGAAGGAATGGAAATACTATCCAGCGGAAAGAAGTTGGGCTCTCATGTTACTACAAACCCTCTGCCTGTAGAGAATTGGAAAACATAGTCATAGAGTAGACAAAGGACTCCTGCTGCGGAAAAAACAAAACAAAACAAAATAAAAAACAAAAAAAAAAACTGTTCCAGACACAAGGCAAGCCCTAATTTCTTTCAAGATTTAAACAGGTCTTTGGTGTGACAGTAATCCAAAAGGTGTGTTGAAGGCCATTGTGGGATAGCTCCATCTTTTTGCTTAGAGTGTATGAGTGTTGTTACCAGACACACTTATAAGAGTATTATTTATTAAGACTGAGATATAATGGGACCTGAAAAGAAGGGACAATTGAAATTCAAGAATTCTAGGGATACCTGGCCATAGTGTCTGAGTGAAGGTAGAAACTAGAGCCAGTCAAGAATGGAATAAAGAATTAACACTATGAGAAGTTCAAGGATTCTGGGATATGAAGTGCACATTCGTCCTTCTGAGGGTTGAGTAGAAAACTACATGAGGCAAATTAACTATAGAAATCAAGAGTTTGGAACACATGGCAAAGATTTCATAAAGATTCGGACCAGACTCCCTGCCTTGTATGGTTAATGATGTTGAAACTGAGAATATTGAGGTCAAGGTCTGGTGGATCAACCAACTTCTGAAATCCATTCATTGCTATGGGGTATATCATGATGGTTGAATGGGATTTGCAAGCAGTAACAATGACAGGGAGACAGTTGCACGATTTCTCCGCTCCAGTGAAGATAACTTTCTATTTTTTCTGTTACTCTCTAGTAAGCTCTAGAGAGTTCCATTGGCTTGGACATTAGCAATAACACAATATACTTAGTTTCCTAGAGCAAGAAACATGCTGCTCAGCCAAATGCCACAAATCTATGTATGACAGTAGAAGATCCTTGTGTGTAACCAAGAAAACTTTCTGCCATGAATGAAGTACTGAAAGACAACTGACTTAGAGTAGGCTTGGGCTTGAATTGTAGGTCAAACAAAATATTCCAAATACAGTTCACCCCCCAACATATATGTGTAAGCATACATACACACACTATGACTGAGTACAATACTGAAGGTCCAAGAAAAATGTGAACCTGATTCCTCATCATTTAAAAATAATTTTCTTTCTTCCTCTTGCTTCTGTACTTCCATATTTATCTCTCCCTTTTATGCAATATTAAAGAATGTTTATTTTATGTGATGCAATTCTATATGGTATCACTTTTAAAAACAATTAAAGTTATAGAGTGATTCAACACATAGTTTATGCACAGTAACTGGAATAACAATTTGAAAGTTACAAAATGTTTTATGCAAGTACACTATTTATTGTCATGTTTGCTAGTACTTAGTAATCTTGACACAAGCTAGAAACTTTTGACAAGAGGAACTTCAATTAAGAAAATCCTAACCAAATTGACCTGAGGGCAGGCCTATAAATACCTCTAGATTAATGGTTAATATGAAACTATCCTACTGGAAATAGTGGCCCTTGCAAGGTGGTCCTGGATGTGATAAAAAGCAAACTAAACAAGCCATGCTGAGCAACAGTAAGTCAGTAAGTAAGGAATACATTTCTTTTGCTTCAGCTCCTGCATCCTGATGCCTGCCCTGACATCCCTTAGTGATGAAATATGTCCTGAAAGCTATAAGAGGATACTCATACTTTACTCTCCAGTTTGGATTTGGTCATGCTATTTTATCATATCAACAGAAACCCTAACTAAAACAATGAGATTTTAATACATGCATTTTTAAATGTCAGAGCGAGATATTAAGGTATTGTTGAACTATACATCCAGTCCCTTTACATGCTTTTCAGTACAGAGATATTAAATAATACTTGAAAATATAACAGGGTATATGTTTGAATCCATTCCCTGGACAATGCTAGAAGTCATTTCTCATTAACATATTTCCTATCAATGAGCTAATCCAATTGATCATTTGCATCATTGCTTGTTTAGAGAAGCAAGGCACTGAGCAATGTATTGTAATAGGTTTTATCTTTCCAACTGCAGATCTGACCATGAATCTTCTATATGAGAAGACATAGAGAATTCATAGAGAATCACCACCGCAATCGGCTGAATGATAATAGCCTTTTCCAAGTAAGGAGGCTTTCATTCTCAGGCAGTTTTAAAGTAAGTTTGAGATGCAGGCTTTTCACCTGTGGTATTCAAATCCTTCTTCTCATCGTTTTGAAAGCAGGTGCAAGTTGCCAAGTTCATAAAACAAAAAGGTGTTTCCCAGAGGATGCCAAGATTTTCTATCTCCTAGGTTACATGTTAGGAGATGAAAATGTTTTCTCTCTGAAAAGTCTTTGTGATTTAAATTCAAGTGACATTAACTGCAAATACCCTGAAGCAAAAAGAGCTTTGATTGTTAACTTGCCTTGAGTGATCTAGTCAGCTTACAAAAGAGAGCACACATCACAGGGCAAAAAATTGAAAGGGAAATATGAAACATAAAGTGGTATTTTAAAGAATACTATTACTTTCTGAAATAGAGATTAATTTATAGCCATTACAAATTTTTTATTTATTTATTTATTTATTTATTTATTTATTTATTTATTTATTTATTTTTCCATACATTGTTTTGTTTTATTTTTCCATTCAAGAACATAATTAAAGAAATAAATTTTTTTCCCTTTCTTCCCCTTCTCCCGATCCCCTCCCACTACTCTCCCACCCCTCCTCCCTCCCCCTTCTTCCTTGAAAGAGGGCATGGTGCCCTGCCCTGTTAGAAGTCCAAGGCCCACCCCCATCCCTCCTGGCCTAGGAAGGAGTGCATTCAAAAAGCCTCGGTTCTCAAAAAGTTAATACATGCAGAAGAGATAGGTCCTGGTGTCATTGTTTGTGGGTTCTCCATCTGCCAACTTTCGCCGCCACATTCAGAGAGTTTCAAATTAGAAATTGAAACTATATTTGCTACTGAGATGTGTGCTACTCTCAATATTTGAAGAGACAAAATTAGAAGTGGACAAGGGATTATATACACAAACATCAGTTCAGGAAACCACCTCAGAGATTGTTAAAGCCATTTGAGTAGGTAACAGTGAATATAGAACAACAACAACAAAAGAACAAAATAACACTATCCATCACCTGCTTCCAGTTTGTCAACTTCCTCTGAGGTAAGTAGCATGATTGTTAATCAGTAATTCCATTGGATATATGAATAAAATGATTTTACCGGAGGTAACCCAGAATCAAAAAGGCGAATACAGTACATGTTCACTTATATGTGGATGTTAGTTGTTAAGTGTTCAGTAAGCAGGCTATCATCCATATAAGCCCAGAGGTTCCATGTAGGGTAAGGGATGAAGGGGAGAGAGTTGGATAACCATAGGAGGAGGAATAGAATAGAGAGTGATGGATGGGTGGGGAGGGATGAACAGGATAATCAAATGGGGATTGTGAGGGAAGAAGTAATGAGTAAGAAGTACAGAGAAAAACAGCTAAGCTAAGGTCTGTTTGAGTAGCCAAACAGAAACTTAATGCAGCAGAAGCATCTTAAAATGGATACATAAAAAAAGTAATCATAATAGAATCACCAAAAAAATAGGGGAGATGTGGCCCCAATTGGATGTTACTCATCACCAAATGAAACCTACAGTTCCAGGTACTCTGATACTACTGAAGGATAAAAGTGAACTCCAACCCAACTCCAAACCTTTTGATCTACAATGATGACCAGCTTGGAAGATGTTGAAACACCGTAGTGGTATAAAACTTTTAAGACTAACCAAGCATGATCTGATTGGACTTAAGGTTCATTCCATGAGATAGAACCCATCCAAAACCCTGATCAGGTGTCCAAGAAGCAGAGAACTAGATCATCCAGGAACTAAGGGGAAAACCAAACACCACTCTCTCCTAAAGAAAACAGCAATTAAATAACACCTAATGGCAATCTGCTATATTCATAGATCCGTGTCTTGCTTAGTCATCATCAGAGAAGTTACTTTTCTTACTAGATGATTGCAAATGCAAAGATCCACAGCTGGATATCATTCTGACAATGAGAGACCTTGGAATACTCACTGATATTTGAGATGTCTCCATCAAATCTGACCTTCCCTTAAAGGCTCAGGGAACTCTGTGGAAGACGAGGCAGAAACATCGTTAGACCCAGAGGGGATAGAGGAGATTTTAGAAAATTGCCTTCTAATAAAATGAACAAAGAACATAAGAACACACAGAGACTGTGACAGCATGCACAGAGCCTGTAGAGAACTAGACATAATGGAGTCCCAGAACTAGGAGCAAACGTGGACAGAAGCCCACATCCCCAACCCAGAAATTATCTCCAATTACTAATCCCTTACAAGTGAACGATTAGTTTCCTCCAAAGGAAAATCCCTTTGTATATAAACACCTTTCTCTCTCTCCCATTATGTGTGTGTGTGTGTGTGTGTGTGTGTGTGTATAGAGATAGAAAGATAGAGATAGATAGATATAGATCTATAGATAGATAGATGGATGGATGGATGGATAGATAGACAGACAGACAGATAGACAGATGAAATATAAACAAACCACATTAGGACACAACAAAGAAACAAATAGAAGAAAAGGCCAAACTCAGGAATGGATGGCCAATACAAAACTAGCTCAATGGCATGTTCTGGGGTTCTTTGTCTCATAATGATTTTTCAGGGCTTTATTTATTCATTGTTTGACCTTATAGGTTAACTGTACATGTATCATGTTTTCATAAAATTTTTGTGTGTGCAAATGTTTTTGTCTCCTCATCTATATGTATTTCTTGAGCTTTTTATGTGACTTCATCTTTTCATTTGTTGTTTTATTCATAATGTGGTTTGTTTTTAATTTATTATATTTATCAATATTATTATTATTATTATTATTATTATTATTATATGCCTACTTGTATCCTAATGAGAGATGGAAAGTAAGGGTGTGGGTTTGTGGCTGGGGAAGTGGAGAGAATCTTGGAAGCATTGTGGAATGGGAAATAAAGGGATAAATGTCAGAACACACGACTTTAAAAAATCTATTTTGAAATAAGCTTAAAAGAGACAGATTTTGATGTTTTATAGAAAATCCCTTAGATACTTATAACATGTTTTCAAGCACTGGCTCTTTCATAGCTGTATTAAAATCAAAGCAATACAGCTTTTCCAGTAACTGATAAATTCAACTCTCTTGTAACTAACTCCAAAGTTAAGAATGTGCTAATGACAGGGCCTGTAACAGACAAAAAGCTAACAAAACTGAAGAGAAAGCTGATAGTGATAAGTGTGATTTATTTCTGCAGCCCAGGGCTAGCTAAGCAAAAGCCAGACTGAAGACAAACAATAATAACTATTATTCCTCACCATTTTCAAGGAGTCTCCAGACATATTGATGAAGCAATCAACACTAAGGTTAAATTGTTCAGAGTTAGTTGCTTCATCTTCCTAGGCACCTGATTCTTTCCTCCTCTCCTGCTATGCTTACTGTGTTGTGCAAGTTGCATCTTTTATATGGTACTAGAGGACATCATTTGTATCCTTTCTCTCTCTTTTCCCTGGATGGTGGTTTAAATGAGAAATTCTGCCCATACTCTAGCATTTAAACATTTGGTTCCCAGGTGATGGAGAGTTATAGAATCTTTAGGATGTACAGCTTTGCTGGAGAAGGTACATACGAGCGGCTAAGCTTCAAGAATTTATAGCCTCACCCTATTTCCAGTTCACACACACTGCTTGGTGTTTGGCACTAAAGGTCGATCTCTCAACTTTCTGCTCCTCTCCCTAATGAAACTCCTTCCCTGCTTCCCTGCCAAATACAAACACTTCCTCAGGAAACAGAAGCAAAAGTAAATTCTTTCTTTCATAATTTGGTTTTGGTCACAGTTACTTATCACAGCAGCTTACAAGGAACTAATGCACCCTGATATTGATGACACCATGCTCAGGCATTCTCTCTCTCTCTCTCTCTCTCTCTCTCTCTCTCTCTCTCTCTCTCTCTCTCTCTCTCTCTGTCTCTCTCTGCCTCCCGTCCCCCCTCTCTCTATCTGTTTATCTGTCTGTTGTCTGTGACTTGGATACATTATCCTCAATTCACTTTGAGTCTGCTGCTTGTTGACTATTGTACAATGAGACTAAGATCCTAATGAGAGGCCAAACCCTGATCCCAATTCAAAGATACTTCGACATGAAAATGTATAGCTTCTATCTGAGTCAGAAAAAAATCGATTTGGAAATAGCTGCTTCTGTATTAATCTCTTTTCTGGTGCTGAGACAGAATACAACAACTCAAATAACCTTGAGTAATCAACAGAAAATGCCTTTGTAGTGATATTTCATTTGTATTTTAATAAATAAAGCTTGCCTGAAGATTAGAACACAAAACAATCACACAAGTGAGTCATACAGGTTAGGCAGTGGTGGGTTTGAGTTTGGGTGGGTGGGGAAGTGGAGACGCACACTTTGAAGCCCAGCACTAGAGAGGAATATAAGGAGGGATGATCCAGGAAGTTGCTCTCTTTCAGTCTGAGGATACCCTGAAGGTAAGCACTCTCTAGTAGCTTAACTGCTTTGCTTCTCTGGTCTTCAGTTTGAACCCCAATGTCTGTCTCTGGGTTTTTATTATTTGTGCTATACAGCTTAAGCAAGAAAGCATCTACTTTGTCTGAAAGTTTCAAAAGGAGTACAGTACTCACTGTGGAAAAACCTTGGCAGTATTAAGCCTAGCTTGCAGTCAGGAAGCAGATACAGAGAACATTAGACTAAGGTTAGACATAGGATCTCAAAGCCTGTTCACGTGATACACTTCTTCAGTCAATGCTAAAGATTCTAAAATCTTCAAACAGCACCAACAGTGGGGACAGAGTGTTCAAACACAAAATTCAGTAGGGAGAAATTTCCCATTTAAATCTCAGTATCTGCACCTTAAACTTTCTCAATAAATATATTCAGCACTCCTTTTTAACTTAAGAATTGTGGTCCTCAGATTCAAGCATCCTTTCATGTTATGTTCCTTTGCATCAACTCTCCAACAACACACATATCTAACAAGGATGAGGCTGCTCCTCTAAGTCACAGTGATCCAGGAATCATTTGGACTGAGACAAAGTAACAATATGCTTCAACTGTAGGTGCACTCAATAGCTGCTTCAAATTTACTTTGAGGTATTTGAATGGGGGATTAGTTGACAGTGGGAAGTAGCTTAGCAAACAATTCTAATAGAATGTGTCTAAGATGACTCTGTGGCTCCTATTCATGTATTAATGACTTTTATTTGGATCTCTAATAAAGACATTCACATTTTGTCTTATAAATCACTTTGAAAAAAGTTAAGAGTTCTTATTAAGGGCATTTGAAGCTCAGGTGATCAGATAATAGCTTATGAGCCACTATTGAAGACAAACTCAAGTTGCTTCTTTGCCGTAAACACTTTTTATCCTTTTATAAATATCCCTGGTCTGCTGTAAGAAAACAAAATCTTAAGAATTTGACAACTTCTTCAGCTTGTTGGGAATGTACTTTAAGGTCACTTGTTAGACAAAGGCTGTGTTCATTTGTTTTTCTGCATTTCTAGCATGCTCTCTTGGAATTCTCCATTGTATTCCATGCCTTCTGTTTAATTTACTAATTGAACGTGTTCATTGTCTATCTCTCCTGAACTACATGTTCAGCTTGAGTTCTACACGTCAAAACATAGGAATGCATCTGGCATGCAGTAGGTACTGAATAAGCATGCATTAAACCAGAGGTTCTCAACCTTCTTAGTGCTATAACCCCTTAATACAGTTTTGCTTGTTGTGATGACACCAACCATAAAATTAGTATCACTGCTACTTTATAACTGTAACTGCTACAGATATGCAGCATATCTGATATGCACCCTGTAAAAGAGTTGTTTGATTCTCCCCAAAGGGGCCACGACCCACAGGTTAATAACCACTGCACTAAATCAAGAAAGTTCAATGAAATCACTTAAATATGCCAAGAGAGTTAAGACTTTTCAAGTTATATTCTCAAGCTGTTTCCTTTTCATGCATAATATTTAAACAGCTTCTTGCCTTAGGAATGCATGAGATCTATTCCTGATGTATCCTATTTTCTATGAATGTATTGGAAATAATGAGTTTTTTCCTAGTATTTCTGCATTCTGACTAACTATGTAGTCACTGGTGGACATTGTAAGATTTGATAATGTATTCAGCTCTATTTATATTTTTGAGTTTCTTTGTGATCTTTACTTTATCTAAATATGCAGAGCTGAATGTCTGTGGTTAAGGAATTGTATTTACTTCATTCAGAGTAATTTTTCAAACATTCTTACGCATTCATTTAGCTGATTCTTCTCGATGATTGGGAAAGGGTTGTTGTCTGCGTGGGATTCACCTTGTATCATTCGTCATGAGGCATTTACTGTGACAGTGAGCAAGGGAATAGTTAAGTGATGTATAATGCTTATTATGCTTCTAATATATATTATTAATATATATTATATATATTATTAATATTATATATATATAGAGAGAGATGGGATTTTAACTGGTATTTATCATTCTTAATTAACTACTACTACACAACAAAGCATGCTACATTACAATACATATTTAATGTACTCAAACGGGCACAATTCCTATCATATGAGTGGATAATATCTTTTCTATTTCATGATGATCAAAGTAAAGTTTCTTTCTTTTTTGCTTTTAGTTTGCTTATTGAGATTCAGGTTTCAGGCCTTCTCATTAATGCAGATGTTTTATAGCATCTGCCTACACACTTGCATGTAGAGCACAAATTGGATCAATTCATTTAGCAATCCTTTATTAAGTAGTAGCCTGGGGAACACACTCCACTGGCTTGTCTGGTGATTTCTCGGTGACAAACAGCTGACTATTTTACTTTAGGTGAGCTGAGACACATTCACATTCAAAATTTGCTGCATTTGCTTCTGCCAAAAGCTCTGCATTACTTCCTAGGACTTCCTACTGCCCCTAAATTTCAATTGTCGGTTAACTGTGACACTATTTTTCATGCAAGTAACATACTTATATAACCTTAATGTGCCTTTAATTCAAAACTGCTCTCTAATGTAACATGGTTTTCATGCATGAATTTCTTCCCCAAGTATTTCTTTAAAAAGATTATACAACACACACACACACATACACACTGATTAAGAAATTACAGACATTGATGTACTGTTATTTTTAATTCAAAGGATAAATTGAAGAATAGTGCACCTTAAATTTCATGGGGAAGAGATTGATGGTTTGGTTAAATTTCTCACATCTTGCTGCTTGCTAGAGGAACCAAAAAACACTGAAGCCTTCTGGAATAGACTCTGAAACTTGAAATCACAAAGACAAAGCACTTCGCCTTGTTAGGAGGCGTTGAGTGTTTCCTTCAATGGGAAAAGAAAGAAGGGAAAACACAGTCTTAAGCAGAGTCCTGAGACATCAAGGAATATCGAGCAGATGGCAGTGTTTTACTCATAAGGAATCTACTAAAAATTCACATTAGGAAGAACATGTCAGGGTATTCATGGATATTTAAGGTGTGTGAACACAGGACAGTTTATGTATTGGGGTGCATTGGAGAAGACAAAATGATTTGGGAAGCAATCTGAATTTGTGGTTTTCCTTAGAGTTTTAGCATTTTTTTTTACTTTTATTATAGAGACCATGCAAATACATGTAACCAATAAGCAAGGAATGATCTGAATGTTAAACTATGAGCATAAAGATGTGGAGATACATCCGAAGACCCGGGCTGATGATATATTTGTAATGGTCTCCAGTAATGTTGATAGAAATTAAGCATGCAGAATGAGAGGATTACTAGGGAAACCCCGACACCACCTTACAGCAACTTAATAGAGACTCCAGGAGATTATGAAAACCATTAGTGAAGATTGTCAGGGAGCAGTCTCCTATTATTTGAGGTAGTTCAAACCACATCCTTCACCTTCCTTGTTAACCGAGCCATTTTAATGTAACCAACCATACTTAAGAGGTAGAATGTTAGCAGGGAAATTTGCTGGCAGGATTCTGTAAGCACACAGAAAAATTTCACTTTCTATGGGTCTAAGCATATTAGAACCAATACATACACAGTTTCAAGATAAATTATACCTCATCACAAAGTGGGATGGCTTGAATCACCATTTCTCAAAAACAGTGCATCGTACATTTACCTAGTAATTAGGACAGCCATCTGTGTTAACTAATTGGCTGTTGTCAGAGAAAAAAAAAAACAGCAATCTCATTTCTTCATAAAATATCTAAACTTACAAGTTAAAGTAAGGTGTTTAGAGACTGGGCTCCTGTACTCCTACAGAAATTATCACATCTAGATTAAATCTCTAATTTTCATCCTAAATTGAAATGTACATTTGACATTAAATTTTATAATTTCTATGTCAAGGCTATATCATGGTTCCTTAAAGGGGAATAAATTCCATTTACTAAAGTTAACATTCTATTAACAGAGATTAGAACAAGTTTTGAAATTTTCTTATAAAAGTCAGGTTTTATTATAATATATTAGTATTTGTACATTATCCTCTTTACTTATATTCATCATTTGTTGAGGCTGAAAAGAAAAATGTCACTCGCAAACTCATGTCTGCTAGTCCTTGGTCCATACCTGGTGATACTGTTTTTCTGAAACCTTTGGAATGCAAAGCACAACTGTAGAAAATGAGTCTCTGGGGTTGAGCTTCAAGGTTTACATTTCACACCCACTTTCCTCCCAATTTCTGATTGCCAATTCATCCAAATGTGAGTAGGTGGCCTCATGTTGCTGCCATCTTGGCTCCCAGCTATTCATACCACCAAGGCTACTGTACCAGTATTCACTGTATCTTCTAACTTGAACCCATATAAACCCTTATACTTTTAATTTGCTTTTCTTTGGGCCTTTAATCACAGTAACAAGAGCAGTAGCTAACATAGAAACTCATTCCTGAGAAATGAGATATGTTGCAACAATAAAACTAACTCGAGGCATTTTGTAGGTCTTCTTAATTATAAATACACAACATCCCATCTGTGGCAAATTATTACTATCTATATTTATTGAGATAACAATGTAAAGTTACGTGAAAAAGAAAGTACCTGAAAACAGAGCCTCCAGCATCTACTGGGAAAGGCTAAACAGAGAAGCATCTTCCCAGGTCCAGGCAGAAGAGCTCAGCATAGCCATTGTGACCCAAGAGAGTCAGGCTCTGGTTTTAGTGAACTTGTCATTTTCTATATAGCTTGGATTGAGTCGGCATGCAAGCAGACTGGTGAGAGCACAAGAGAAGCTTTTGCTATGGTTTCAGAAAGATAGTGAAGACACCAAGGTATTAGAGATGCCTGCAATGTTAGATATCCAACAAGGAAAGCTCTATACACTGAGAAGAGTGATGCAAAGAGAGAATTAGGCTTGCCATGGGGCTGAAAAGGGTGGTTATCAAGCCCATCCAAACTGAATGGTGTCATCATACATCCTAGAAGCTACACTAAAGATGCATTGTGTAGGGTTTGCCCTGCTAAGGTTCAGTTTTACTTTTATGTCACAGTACATATTTGTCAGCAGTGTCTCAGGATCTTGACTGAAAGGACAAAACTCTCAGCATACATGTGAGGGTGTTTCTTGATTGGGTTGAATATGATCAGATGATCCACTTTGTGGATGTACTGAAGCCCCCACTGACTCAATTAGCGTGATAAAGCAATCTTATGATGTGAATCCATCTTTTTCTGCTACCTCACTGCCAATGCACTGGAAATAGCTACCCCAAGCTCTTGTTGCCATGAGTTCACATCATGATGATTTGTACCATTAAGCAGTGAGCCAAAATAAACCCATTGCTAAGCTGCTTTCATCAAGGAGTTTGTTTGTCAAAACAACACAAAAATGACTCTAATACACAAGAGAACAAATCTCTCCAAGATAGTCTTCCAGTTCCCATTTTTGATGTGAGACTCTTTACTCTGTGTAATTGTATATCAGACATACTAAACTTGTGTTTGGAATTTATAGGGATAGTAATCTAACTATTTGTCTAGAGTCTCAAATAAGACTTTAGACTTTCAAAGAAATTTTTCATTATATTTAAGGACTCATTTATGTGTAGGTTTCGGGGGGTGTGTGCCATAGCACACTTGTACAGACCAGATGACAACCTGTGAGAGTCAACACTCTCATTCCACCACATGGGTCAAGGAGATCCAACTCTGTTTGTTAGGTTTGGCAGCAATAACTTTCTCTACTGGGTTTTCTCTCCGGACCCTGAAATTTTGATTTTTAAACAGACTTAGAACTCTAAGTCTCTGGGGATTTTTAAAAGTTAGACTGAATTCATTTTACATTTGATGCCCTTATACCTTGGCATCCAGGGGCAGAATATCCTGTTTACATAAAAATCATCAACAAGGTCATATAATTAAACACTTATCATCAGCTGGTGAGGGTGTTTCGGCATATGTGGAACTTTCAGGATGTGGAGCCCAACTGGCAGAAATCAATCCCAGACATCTGGTCCTGAGACTTGCATAACAGGATCACTCTCCAACCCTTCTCTGTTTCCTGACCCATAGAGATGTGAACAAGCAGCCCCGTGTTCTTGTTACCATGGCCAAGTTGCCTAGCTGTGACGCTTTCTACCTCTCCCTCAACTGGTTTCTTATTAAGTATTTGGCCCAGAAAAGAGGAAAATAACTAACAGGCCCTACTCATCACTCTGAGTTGATTCCTTTTCATCCCTTCCAATTTCACCTTCTTTTGAAATAGTTCGCTGCTATTTTCATGTTATTTATTGATATATGTATATACATTTAAAACATTCCCTGATTGAGAGAAAAAAATCAATTGCTTTCCTGACTCTGACTTATTTTAATGTTTCTTTGCTAAATATCAAAGGCTAAAGTTGGTTTATTTTTAAATCCGATGGATGATTATTTCTCACAGAAGTATCCTTCAACGATTGTATAAGGCCTTTCATAAAGATGGTGCTTTAGCAACAAAGTTGAAGGAAAGTGCTTGAATTTTAATCCATTTATACATACTTACTTGTCCTGTTTCTTGAAGAAGCTGATTATGTGGCAAAATATTCCACTACAGAATTGAAGGATATCTAAAATTACAACCACTGTACACATTTTATTCCCACAAGGATGATAAAATTATGTTCATTAAGCTCTTATTGCCTGAACTGAAGCTGACTTTTATTTTCATGATAAATAATTTACCACATTAGGAGATATTTTATTTCAGATAAATATGGTCACATATATTTTAATATTTGAAAAGAAAGTTATATCTTCAAGTATGTACCCAAAATTGCTGACTATAAATTAGTTTTACAACTAAAAAGTTGCTGGATGTAAATTAGCTTTATAATCCAAGTTGCTGGTGAAAATTGTTCTGTAAAACCTACAACCTTACTAGTAAATTCCAGTGAGCTAAATTTAACCAAACACAGTTTTTAAATATTTTTCAATTTCAGCTGCTCTATTCAGTTTTACTAATTCAAAGTGTGACATGCATGGCCTGATTTGAAGAGCAGATACTGCTTTCTCTTCTTCTGAGATCATTTGGTCTCTAGAACAATTGTTGTCCATGTAGAACTTACATCAATGATAAAGACTATTGAAGGTATAGCATATCAGAAATACTGTTGGATATTTTATTTAATATGGAATTAGATATATTTTTATGGTTTTTAAATATTTTAGTGTGTATCTGTGTGTTTGTGTGTGTTTCTGTGTATGTGTCTGTGTATGTGCATGTTGTCTGTGTGGTTATGTACATGGATATTCAGAGCCTAGAGAGGTCAGAAGGGGCATCATATCTTCTAACAGTGGAGTTACAGGCTCTTTTGACCTTTCTCATATGGGTGTCAAGAAACATACATATATCCTCTGCCAAGAACAGTGTGTGGACTTAAGTGATGAGCCAAATATCTAAGCTTGATATTCCTTATAAATCTTGACTAAGTAGCAGAGGTATTATTCCGTAGTCATATCACACTCACAGGAATAGATAGCAAATAGATCCCTAAGCACCAAGTCCTCTTCAACTTCAAGCCATAATAATCTTCTATAGTTGAAAAAATGCTCACCTTAGGTCTTGATGCTCTTGGATGAAATTCAGATTACGTTCACCTACTGAGTGAAGTACAGATACAACAACAGAGATGTTCTCAAACCTTTGGACCCTGAGACAGGCAGTACTACTTCTAAAAGGACTATCATTTTATGTGATGGCTTCTTAGACTACAGGTCATTTCTACTCTCATACGTATAATTGTCATTTTCCCTTTTTCTTCAAACTTATTAACAGAAAATACAAATTTGGAGCCACAAACTCTATCTCCCAGCCTGTTTCTCATGAGCTGGTTCTGACAGTCCATAGTTGCAAGAATGCAGAAGAAAGCGGTTTGATGGCTGTACACTTGTGCAAGTCTGATATGTTATCAAGAAATGCTTCACCTACCTGCCAGGACTAATGACTATAGTTGCACTTGATGAACAGATTGCCCCTGTTACAAAAGGACAAGTTCACCTTCTAAGAAAAAAGATGTTGAAAATACTGAAGTATGACTTGACTTACCTTTTTTTCCTAGCCTCGCTCACCTCCTTTCAGCTGTACAGAATTGGTTTCAAGTATACTTCCTAAGTACCTTAGCCATATGCAAAACTGGAGCAAACCAGTTGGCAATCCAATACCAGTGGTCAGGCCTGAAACATGCAAAAAAAAGGAATATTATGCAGAATAGTTTTATTTACAAATATATAGGTATATATTAATCAGGTATTATTTAGGAATATACATATATACTTTACATACAGATATGTAAAAACAATTAATGAAAAAAGAGGCCATGTATTTGAAAGAGAGGAAGGAAAATAAATGGGGGATTGGACAGAAGGAAGTAAGTCATGTAATTATGTTATAATTCCAAGATAAAACCAATAACAAAATATAATTCATGAATCATTTCTTAGAGAAACACAACAAAATGTGAAACAATTAATGTTTTATATATGATGTGTATGAAAAGTATTGAACAACTTTCTATTATAAAAGAAAATGTCCTGAGCAAATTCCCATTGCTGCCTGCAGTGCTGTGAATAGATTTAAGAATATCAAAGTCAAAACCTAGGGAATCACAAGGAGGTGATTTGTGAGTGGATTCTCAGCAAAAACAAAGGAAATTTGTATCTGAGAAACTGTTAATTTTGTCATGGGACTATAAATACTCATCTCAGAAATGATGAATTCATTAGGAAGAAGAATTAGGTAAGGGAAGCAAAATATCTGAGAGGCAAGCATGGAATCTAAGAGGAAGGTGGAAATGAGATCGTAGGGTCATTTCAACAGGGTTCATTAGGAAGCTAAGGGTTCTTCAATGTCAAGTGAGGTGACTATTTACATGGTTAGACTTAAGTCTCTCCCTAATAGTCATCTTCTAGCCTACCTTCTTTTTGCACCCCATTCCTTGATGCAAGTCAAGTTCTCCTCCCACCATCTTTTATCCAGGTATGGGAAAAGCCCACAGTTTCTTTTTTGACATGAAGAATTTTTCACTGCCTGAAACTTAGTCTACCTGCGAGCTGATTTTGGTGTCACTTTCAGCTTACTCAGCATAGTGTTGTTTAAATGACTTTCCTAGTCTCTTCTGATATTTCTCCCTTTGATCACAAAATAGAATTGACACATTACTGATCCTGTAAAAAAATGAAAGACTAAAGGACATTCACAAAGTCACTTTATGTTTAGGCGACAAAGGATATTTGTCGCTCTGACTGGATATTTCATTCACAGTACTGAATGATAAATATCAATATTAGATTTTATTGTCATACTTATCTATAATCCATATCAATAATATTAATATTTTAATGAAAATTAATTTTGAAAATATATCAGAGAGAAAACCATACTTTATAGAGAGACATATGTTTGAGGAGTTATAAAGGGTTCCCTCCATGTTTAGTAACACTTATAGTATCTCAGATTTATTTACCTTGATGATGCTGAAAATACAAAAGCAAATTTACAAGCCAGCACTACGCAATTGCCTTGTGGGAATTACCTGGACATGTGTCTGACAGGGTCCGTTAATATATTAAGACTAACAATCTTTCAGTTGATCTACTGTTTTCTGGACTGCCATTTCACCCACCATCACATTCTGATTGTGTAAATGTCCCAAAATTATTGTCCTATCTGTTTTTCTTTCCTGGTTAGCTAGGCAAGACCAGGTAGGCATTGCAACTTTTGCTTTACTGAAAAGCCCTTTAATCTAAGAGGTGACACCTTTTCTTTCCATTTCTTCACCGCAGCATTTTTGTTTATATGGGAATATGGAAAGATTTGAACATTATTCCCCAGTTAACAAAGTTTTTCTCTTGTTTTTCTTGTGACTATATGTAGCTGATGTATTTTTGATTTTTGACAGAAACAACCCCCAGATTGTTTACTCCTCAACCTATTACAACAGGAGACATGTGCTGTCACTTCATAACAACCCAGTGATGATGGCTTTGGTCACTTGGGTAAGTCTGAATGAGTAGGCAGTCTCCAGTGTAAGCTCACTGTTTTTCTTCTGCGTAATTGATTAGTGACTTACAGATAAATCTGTGGAAATTTATAAATAATTTATCTTCATGAAGTAATTCTTAAACAAAACTGACCAAACCAATCTGTCATGGACATGAGGCCTGAAAACAAGTAAAATATTTAGAAAATAAAGAAATAAATAAAGAAAACTAACACCACACTTTTCAGTGTTTTATTGAAAATATTTTGATGTAGGATAGTATGATCAATGCTTCTCACTTCTCTCCCCTCATCTTCTCCCAAATCCTCCTCATTCTCCCCATCCAATTCTAAACTCTCTCTCTCTCTCTCTCTCTCTCTCTCTCTCTCAGTAAAAAGAAGTTAAATTTTAAAAAACAAAATAACTAAAAAGAAAACCATAAGAATAACAAACACAAACATATACACAAAAATAAATAAATTCCATAAAAAATTGGAAACATAATATACAAAAAAGACCAGTGAGGTAATAGTGTTCCAAACAAAACAATGTAAAACAACAAAAAGTACATTTACAAAACTACTTTAGCGTTTGTTTTGTGTTGGTCATATACTGCTGAGAGTGGGCTCTGCCCTCAAGTGTGGTTTATGCACTTAGTGAGATTCCATTGGAGAAAGCTCATTTTCCATGTGGTTGTCAACCGGAGAAACTGCCTTACCTAGGGGTGGGAGCTAGTGTCCACTTTCTCCTCTCAGCGCTGTGGCTGCATTGATTAGGGTCTATAAAGGGCCTGTCTATGTTGCCATAGTCTCTCTGAGTTCGGCTCTGCATCGGTCCTGAATCTGGAAGACACTGTGTCTTGGTGTCATCTAGACCCTCTGGTTCTTACAATCTCTCTGCCTCCTCTTCCTCAGAGTTCCTCAAGGTAGGAAAACATACCAGCATTTTCCTTATGAAATAGTCCCACTGTATCTCAGAAAGAACAGAAGCACACCTACCACTAAGCCATAGTGTAATTTCCAAACGTTAAGAGATTAGTTGGTTAGTGATTAGTTGTGGTTAAATGTCATGTCTCTGTCTCTTTATTATAGTACATTGAAGAACACTGATGAATTTTTTTATAATTTAGTTCAGGCCAAGATTACCAGATTAAGGGTGTGGAATGGTAAAGTGTTTCAGAATAAAAACCACTTAGAAAAATTCCCTGTTGTACCTAACACAGATAAATCATTTAAAAAAAGATATATTTGAAGAGGAGGAAGAGAATGTGATGTGGTTAAAATAGGAGATTTTTAGAAAACAGTTTAATCTAAAATGTGTAGTTGAGTAATTCCAAAATAATTAAAAGTAATCCATTATATTTCTGAAGATGTTCAAGATCTTAGATGTTCAAGATCAAGGCACTGCTGAGTTGCTGCCTAGAAATGGAAAACTGACTCTTTCTCCAATATGGCACCTGAATGCTACACCATATAGGGACACCAACACAGCTCTTCATGTGCCAGAAGAGCAAAACAAATGAAAATGTGTACCCCATCATAAAAGGGCACACTTGAGGGTGAGACTCTCATGACCTATTTTCCTCTCAACTGTCCTTCCTTCTAATATTGTGACATGTACTCAATCATTTAGAATATGTAGAGCATGATGTTCCTCAACACAGTGAAGGCTAGGGACAGCAAACTGATGAATACCATGCCACCAAATAGTAAACAACCAAAATATTCTATGATCCAGAACAAGAGACGGATACCTATCCTCACCATGCCTATTCAATTCCAATTCTGGAGATATCAGAATGAATGATTAGTTCAAAGAAAGAAGTAAATTTGTATAAACTGGAAAATAAGGCAAACTTTCTGGTTTTCTGTATTTAGATGCTATATAATATTGCACATAGAAACTCTAGAACCTCATGTAAAGTAGTAGATAAAATCTAGGAACTCAGGACAGTAGCAATTGTGTTACGATAACTTTTGGAGAAATCTCTTCCTAAAAAATTTCACTGTTTATATTCCACAATATTTGGGACCCACCATGATACAAATGAGTTTGGATGAGATTAAAGCAAACAATCATAGGGAGACAGAAGTCCAGTGCAGAGTGAATGAGAAGAGCCTGCCAACGACCACTGAATCCTTAGCACAGCATCCTATTCAGCCAAAAGCATCCAAATAAACAAATTACAATTTCATGGGGTTTTGCTTCTGATAAGTCAAATGTTCCAAGACATACAATAATAAGTTTTTGTATTTATTTGTTTTGGTGTTCACATACACACTTACAAACACACACACAGACACACCACAACATGTGAGTGAAGGTCAGAGGACGCCTCCAGGGCTAGCTCCTCTCTGTCTTCTCTGTGGCTTCAGGGAATAAAATTCAGGTCATCAGCCTTAGTAGCAAGAATCAATAGTCCCTCAGCCATCTCAAACTACCCCCATAATTTTAAAATCAGATGATTGGCACATACGACTGATTATCCATAGCTATAGTATGATATGAACTCATGCAGTGGAAAATGAGAGTCTAAATAATTCATCAAAATACAGCAGAATCTTGAAACCATCAAATACCCCCAAGCAACCTAGAATGCAGTATTTCTCCTGACTTAGTTACAATTATACTGCTGTGAATGGACATCATGATCAAGGCAAGTTCTAGCAGAAAACATTCAACGGGGAGCTTGCTTATAGTTTCAGAGGGTTAGTTCATTATCATCATTGCAGGGAGTATGATGGCTGGCAGGAAGGCATGGCATTGGGGCAGAACATAAGACCTTTTATATTCCTTGTGTCCCTTGTAATCCACAGGCAGAAATCAAAGAGAGGGCGACTGAGCCTCTCATAGGCTTTTCATACTTCAAAAACCAGCCACACTGACACGCCTTCTCCCACAAGACTATACCTCCTAATTCTTTCCAAAAGTTTCTCTAAATTGGGCCAAACATTCATACAAATGAGTTTATGGGGGGCATTATTATTCAATCCACCACATGTGGCATGCAAGAAACCATCTTTCCCTTTAAAGGAAGACTTGTGGAACAGGAACTCATAGAAGCTCTAGATTTATTCCGCAGCTAGTAGAAGTGAAAAAGTTTAAGGAAATTTGTTCTGTAAATGAACTACTCATGTTCATTATCAGAAATAATGTGATTATCCCTGCAGCCGGGGATATCATGGGTTTACCACAGCTGGAAATATATAGTGAAACTCTGTATGGGAAATCAGAGAAACATCACCTTTCACAATAGCCACAAATAGCATAAAGTATCTTGGGGTAACACTAACCAAGGAAGTGAAAGATCTATTTGACAGGAACTTTAAAACCTTGAAGAGAGACATTGAAGAGGACACCAGAAAATGGAAGGATCTCCCATGCTCCTGGATTGGAAGGATCAATATAGTAAAAATGGCAATTCTACCAAAGGCCATCTATAGATTCAATGCAATCCCCATCAAAATCCCAACAAAATTCTTCATAGACCTTGAGAGAACAATA
>PVIU01025374.1:0-23833 GCA_004026605.1 Ondatra zibethicus
TAAGCTATATCTTCCTTCAGGAAAAATAGAAGCCAATGAGTTCCTGCCCTTATTAAGAATTTAGAAAGAGTGTTATTCTGATGGGTCTGCCTTTTTCAGGATGGCTGAACTGGGGGAGGGATGGAGAAGGAAAGCAATGACAGAGATATCTTGGTTGAGGGAGCCATTGTGGGGTTAGGGAGAAACCTGGGGCTAGAAAAAAATCCCAGGAATTCAGAAAATGACCCATTCCATATGGTGGGACTCCTTGCTCAGTTTCAAGGCGGGGGGAGGGTCCTGCTTCTACCTCACCTGAAAGTCAAGGCTTTGTTGTCTCCCCATGGGAGGCCTCACCCTTTCTGATTGAGTGGATGGGAGTAGTTTGGGGGGAGGTGGGGAGAAGAGGAAATAGGGGAGGGAGGGGGAACTGTGGTTGGTATGTAAAATGAATAAAAATTTTTAAAAATGATTTTAGAAAGAATGGTCATGTATTTGATACCTTTGGAAACTAGTAAGTAATGATTATTTTGAATGTTCAATCATAGTTTTATAGGTGTGTTATGAGATATTTTTACAGAAGGGATTGGTGTAATCTGAAAGAGTTATGTTCTTTGAACTGGTTGATACATTCATAGAAGACTATCTGATTCAGGGAACTGTCCTATGCTCCATTGAGCATTGCTACGGATCAATAAGAGGACTCAAACAGAAACATGAACCCACAAACAAACATCAAAAACTGCATTCTGTTGTAACCACAAACTTCCCCTATGGGACAAAAGGAGAGCCATCCTACCTCCAAACTCTGACTCCCTTAATACCTCAAAGTAATTAACATTTCAGATTAGGCCATTACCAGATTCCAAGAAAGATGAATCTGTCCTAAAATCTTCTGCATCTTAACCCTTGCCCCTCCAGTTTTCTTAAGAATGGAAGCCAATAATGAGTTCCAATAAAAGGCAGGGTGTGCTTAGCAAAAGCAACTTGCACTAAGGGTAGGTCACTGTTATTAATGGTTAAAGCATCACGGAAGGTGTTTCAGACAGTCTGTCTTGCTTAAGTAGCAACATTGTCCAATCCAAATTATATTACTAATATACTGCGCACAAACACCTATATTACCTGACTATAGGAAGCTCAATTCCTTTTCTATTCCATCTTCTATCTCCTCTCAAGAGAGAGCTTGACTTGCCTATCATTGAAGTTGAATACTATATTGTAATTATCATGTTTCTAAAAACAAGCCAAGTCTTTAGCCTACACTCTGAGTGAGTAATTATTTTGTTATTCTCACTATATCTTCCGGTATCTTGGTAATGACCACTTTTAGAATCAGATCTCTGAATGGTTAGTTATAAAGAAGACTAAGATTTCCAAAGGTCCAAAACTTAAACGTAGCTTCTGTGGTCACATTCATTTGTCTTTCTACTGTCCTCTTCTTCCTCTAGTTTCTGTGTGGGAGTTCACTTTGCTTGACATCCATGTCTTCATGAGTAACCTAAGTCAGTAACATGTTTTGGTTTATCAGTATATAACTGTCCAACTTAATAAGTCACCAAGTACTGAATTGCAGCTAAGTTGACTTTCCTTCCCAAGACCTCTCTCTCATGATCCTCACACAGATCATAATAAACTAAAAGGTAGGGAAGTTATCAGACCTAATAGGATAAAGTAGATAGGAAACAAGAAAGCAAACATACCCACACCCAAAGACTGTGTTGGCTCAAGAGGTATAACAAGACACATACAATAATGATGGCCCTTGACACTCTATGCCCAGTATGATCTAGCTAATCAGATGTCATGAGTTCCTAGAGGATTTACTGTAAAAGCCACTATACCTATGGGTTTTACTCCATCCAGCTTGCTTTTTAAAATGGTGCAGTGACTTATTCATTCCTGTATGATCTATGCTTTAGGTTGGATGCTCCAAAACCTTTGCTCCTGGTCTTGGGGACAATCAGCCTTTTTCAAGTCTATTAATAATGCATGGGTCATGTATACTATAATCTAGGTATTCATCTTAGGTCACTTATGAATGTACAGTTCAGAAAACTAGTTTTCTTATACCTTTATGCTGTCTAATTAATTTTAGAAATACAGAAATTCATCTTAAAATGGATTTCAGGCCTTAAAATTAATTACTTAGCACTCATTATGGTCTTAAATCAATGGGGAAAACTTTAAAACCTCATCAAAAAACTGACCAATTCTTTCACATCAGCAAATAAATCAGTTTCAGCAAGATAAACCACTCCAATATGAAATTGTCAACAATATGTTGTCTCCAGCCTAAATTTATAAAATAAAAAATCAATCAGCTGCTCTGTGCTCTTTCACCACAGGGAGTGCATATGGTTCTGAGTCAAGACAAGAAGTCTCATGTAATCAATATGGTAGAGAACAATGTTTGGGTGAAGTGTATGTGGACTGATAGTCTGAATGACTGCAGTTAGAAAGAGAAGGTTCAGAAGACAATAAATGTGGAATTGACATACAGAGACTCATAACTATCAGAAACCTGTGTCTCAGACTATTCCCTTATGAGGATACAGAAAAAATTTCCATTGTTATATTGTGGTATCAGTACACATGTACCAGCATGAGGTTTTAAGTTCTTCTTTTCTACTTAAGCATATTGGATACATCTCTGATATAAAGCCTTATCCTTTTATATTACATTGAAACAATTGACTCTTAAAAAGAACTATGTCTCTATTTACAGATTTATATAAACATCAAATTCTCACTACACACTACATTTTGGTGCTGAATATTTGGTGCTGTGTTTCTGTTAGTTTCTGGTAAATATTTGCACACTAAATAAATGCTTATAAAGTTCAATACATAACAAAGATGGAAATTGCATATTTGGAAGGCAAAAGTAAATTTCATATATCTGTATCCACTTTTCAGACATGATGAAACTAATTTTTCTTAAGAATAGTATCTTCTCGGGCATTTTCCTTCTACATAAACTTCATTAATAGAGTTCCTTTAAGATTCAAATTACTTTCTAACTTCATTACTTGTACCAAATACATTTTTAAAAATCTTCTAATTCAAAGGAAGCACTCAAGCATCCTTTTGTGTCTTGAGGATGAGAAAAATCTCAGAGAAAGTTTTAAGTGCCTTTGTCAAGTTGCAAGAGATGAAACATGTTCCCTTTAAACATGTGAGTGAACACTTCTTTAACTTGTATATGGTTTGAAATCCAGTGAAAGATTTTAAATAAATTCTTTAAAAATGAATGTCTTCTCTAGAAGACAATCTGTGATAGAAAACCAGATATTACCAGCAACTGATCTTACAGGGAAATGGAAAGAGAAAGTAACACCAGGAAAACAAAAGTACATTCCTCTGCTGGGTTTTACACTAGACATTAGCCCGGTGTTTTGGCCTTTGAATTACTGACATTTGGGTTAGATACTGTTCTGTGGTTATGGGCTGCCTAAGCATTATAGCATGTCTAGCAGCATCCCTGGGTTCTGCCTAGAAGATGCTGGTCCAGTCACACCTTTATTTTCACCCCACCAGCTGTACACACGACTGCTCATAGTATTTCCTAATTCACCAAATATCTCAGGCAGCCACTGTTTCTGATGATCATGGTATGAGCCTCATTCCTTCATAGTACCATAATCCTATTCCTTCACTACATGTAGCCTGCCTTTTCTTTCTTTCGTTTCTTCCTTCCTTCCTTCCTTCCTTCCTTCCTTCCTTCCTTCCTTCCTTCCTTCTTCATTTCTTTTTCTTCTATTTCACTAGTCCCAATGCTCCACTTTGGTTTTTGAGACAGGTTCTCAAAGCCAGGATTGTATAGCATGACCTTGCTGTGCTTTACAGATATGACTGGTCACCAAATTCTGAACCACTTGCCTCTGCCGCTCGCCCTAGTGTATTGGCATTAAAGCCATGTTCTTACAAGGCCCAGTACATTAATAAAATTCTTGAGTAAGAAATAATTTAACTTTCAAAATGTATTTAAAAAGTGCCAAGGCCAGCCCATATAATTAGATTGCTATCTATAACTAAGGAGTGTTTCAAATCTAGTGTATTATGGATATTATTTGAGTTTCATTTGATTGGGATGAAGTACTGTATGATGATTTTAAGATCTGTTTTTGAAGGTCAGGCAACCTAAATTCAAATGTTAATTTTCACATGTGTAAACTGTGTGATCATAAGAAAGTTACTTAAATTCCAACACATCTGGTCTTCATGATAAAAAGGATAAATATTTCTTAAATTCACATTGGAGTTTAGAGAAATAATACTTCCTAATGCTATGTCACATATTATATAATAAATCCATCTCTCATAACAATAAAGGTATAAAATTTCATATGCATTTTCGGTCAAAAAGACATTTTTCTACCTTTCAGAAATTGAAATAGATGTACATCATTTGGAGTATCTTCTGGTTCTCTAGAAAGTCAAGTTTACATTGATTTCAACTTAGTTTATGATAGAACAGGTTATCACATAAGCGATAGTTAATATTTTCAACTTCAAAGGGCCTGGGTTCATCCAGGAGATAATTCTCTGGACACACCTGTGAGGGATTAGCTGAATTAATTAGCCTTTTTGAATACTTCTGAGGCATTTTAGTTAAGACATGAAGACCACACAAAATGTGGGTGATGTTATTACTGTGGGATGGGGTCCTGAACAGAAGGATACAGAGAAAGTGAACTGAGAACGATTATAAATGTACTATGTCTTAAGTTTTGCTGCCATGCCTATCTAACTATGGTGAACTATAAGCTTGAGTTGTGAGCAAAAAGAAACCTCTTCCTCCTTAAGTTGCTCTTATCTAGAATTTTATCACAGTGAAAGGAAACATAACCAAGACATATGAATATACATTTTTTTCATTTATTGCATCTCTCACCTGTAAAACCTGGCTGTGTTTTCTCAAATATGATGACCAAAGGTGAAAAATGAAAAATACATTTTCATATATTTTTTATGTTAACTCAACCACATTAAACTCACTAAAGAATCCGTTTAAACCAATATTTCCAAAGTAATATTTTATTTTTAAAAATTATGCTTCTTTCTAGGTGTTGGCACATAACAGAACTCCTATGTAAATTTCCGAGGACAACTGTAGGAACTGTGGACTCTCTCTTCATTATCCAGCAGATGGAACTCAGGTCATGAGTCTCAGCAGCAAGTATTTTTACCCCCTGAGCTATATCAATAGTCCCTGAACAATCATTTTCACAAAAACATCTCTAAAACCATTTCTACTAGGCAATTGCATAACAATGCAAAGTATATTAATGGAGACAAACTAGGCTGTAGATTATGTTATTACTCAGTATTGAGAGAAATCACAGTACACACTTATTGTATATGACTAAAGAGGGATATGCTGTAAAATTCATCACACAGAAATGCAAATAATGCAAGGTCTCTGTCCCCAAGTACCTTCCACTCATTTAGTAGTAATGTAGAAAATTTTACTGTTATTCTATTTTTGGCTTTATATTTATTTTAAGTTTATTTTATATACCAACTAGTTTCTCTCCCTCCTCTCCTCCCATCCCTTCCTCTTTCCCTACTCCCCTCCCAATCTGCTCCATCTCCATTTAGAAAGGGACAGGCCTCCCAGGGACTTGCAGAAAGCATGGCACTTCAGTTGATGTAGGACCAAGATGGGCCAGCATGAGGTCCAGATTTCACTGTTAGAAGCCTTACAAAGACATGAATGTGGGTCTCTGTCTCTATCTCCATCCATTGGACGAAATTTCTATGGTGATGATCAAGATATTCATCAATGTGACTATGGGACAAGGCTATATCAGGCACCTTCTCCTCTGCTGCCCAAGTACCTAGTTGGAGATAGGGACAGAGACCCACATTCACATCAGAGCAATGGACTTAGCTCCCAAGGTCCAGTTGAAGAGCAGAAGGAGGGAGAAGATGAGCAAGGAAGTCAGGACTGCGAGGGGCTGTTCCACTCACTGAGACAGTGTGCCTGATCTAATGGGAGCTCACCAAGTCCAGCTGGACCAGGACTGAATGAGCATATGATCAAACCGGAATCTCTGAATGTGGCTATCAATGGAGGCTGACTGAGAAGCCAATGATAATGGCACTGGGACCTATCTCTTCTGCATGTATTAGCTTATTGGGAATCTAGTCTATATGGATGCACACCTTCCTAGGCCTTGATGGAATGGGGAGGGCCTTGGGCTTCCCGCAGGGCACGGTTCCCTGCCCCCTCTTAAGGAAGCAGAGGGAGGGAGGAGGGTAGTGGAGGAGCAGGAGGGGACTGGGAGAAGGGGAGGAAGTGTAAATTTTTTGAATGAAAAATAAAAGAATATAAAAAATACCCTGACATCCATGAAAAAAAAAGAAGCCTTACTAAGAGATCAAGCTATACAATTGTCACACGCATGCAAGGTCAGTCCCTTGCAGGCTCCCTGACTCTTGGTCCAGCATCCATGAGCACCCACAAGCTTGAGTCAATTGTCTCTGTGGGTCCCCCCATCATGCCCCTCAGGAGTCTTGAGGTAGTTTGATTCTCAATTTCCTAAGAAACTACCATATTCTGTTATTCTTAAATTACATTATAACAATGAAAATCTAACAAAATTGTCACATAGTCATTTTGTCAGGATGTATAGACATATTGTGTTTTACTAAAGCATCATGCCCTCCCCTTTATCTACTAACATCGTGCAGAATCTCCTTGCTCTATTCGTCTCGGTGGCTCCTGGATCAATTCAATCGGCCACCATTTCCAGATGACTAACTCAATAAGAAAATGAAAGTGAAGCCCACCTGTCAGCCAGAATAGGATACTGGTAAATAATATCTGAGACATCAGGTTTCCATTGAAATGTTAACCTATCAGAGGTCTTCCTTAACTCTGAAACCTAGACAGACTAGTTTAGCTTTTTCAACAGCAAGCTTATTTTCACTCTATAATTTTAACACACATTCTTTCCACAAAGAAAATACAAGCTATTAAGATATTAAGCTGAGCATGGTGGCACACACCCATAGTCACAGCACCTTGGAGGTAGACACGGGAAGATCATACAAGTAAGACCTGCTTCATTTAGCAGCAGGTTGCCAGCCAGCCAGGGCTGCCAAGGGAGATCCTGTTGCAAGTAACAATAATAATGCTACGAGAGTATCTTGATGTTTGGTAAAGCTAGCTACAGGCAATTTATGGGTCAGCATGGCAGGTATAGAGTTTTAAGATCCTTATTTATTCTGATTTAGTCAGGATGTAGCCTCATTCAACAGTTTGAAACTCTAGAGATAGGTTTGCCAATTACTAAAGGTTAACAAGTAACTGGAGATTCAGATCCCTTAAAAACAAACCTAAATTATAGCAAATAGCATAACTCATAGGCTGACCTGTATGTAATGGGTCTATCTAATTTGGAAATGTCTTCTTTTTGATATCTAAAAATTAAACTACATTTATTTCAGCCTGTATTTAAACTTAATTATTAATTATTTATATGAAAAATATAATTCATTTTTACTGAAATTTCACATATGTTTTTCATCCTAAAGGCTTTTGTGTTCTCAAATATAATTATCATTGATCAACTACAATGTTTATCTTGACTTAGGTGTCTTGTAATGGCTTTCAACTAGTTTCCTAAGTTATTTCAATTTCAAACACATTTCTTTAGTTAAATATGAATACAAAATTGATCTTTAGTCTTGTGCTAAAGAATTTGTTAAAAAATGCATACCAGGTAATTTCTATGATATAACTGGAATGTATAGTTCAGTGACCATACCTGCAGAAGATGAACATGGAAGAAACCTTACAGGATAGATAAGGAGTTTGCAGCAGAAAAACCTAAGGATTTCAGAAATAATATGATCAAAGCTACAGAGCTGCAAAGCGTTAAACAGTAACTAAAACCAATTTAGAATTTGAACCTCAGGATAAGGAGCAGGGGTCTCAGAATTGACAGGTCTGGAGAACTGCCATAAAACCAATCTTTAGGAAAATCAAAGTGTCATGATTTCCAGAAGTGTAATATGGAATGCAATAACTTTTCTAATTAGGCCACAGAACAGTCAGGCAGATGTCAACAAGCCACAGAACTAAATGGCAATCCATTATTTTTTATGATGTTAAAAATGTCTTTGGTCCATTTCTTTTCTCATTACTGTGATCAAATACCAGACCAGAAGTAAGAAAGGAGGAGCTTGCTTTGGCTTACTGTTGAAGCGAGGCACTCTATTATGGCCAGGAACCCATGGCAGCTGGGAAGTTACGCAACTGGTCTCTTTGCACCCACCACATGTAGAAGAGAGGAGTGGAAGCAGGGTCAGGTGTTAAATCTCAGGCCCTCCCCCAATGGCCAACTAATTCGAGAAAGTCCCCACTTTCTTAAGTGTCTATAAATTGAGGGATTAGCTGAATTAGGTTATCCTATTTGAATACTTATGAGGCATTTTAGTTAAGGCATGAAGACCACCCAAAATGTAGGTGATGCTGTTGCTATGGGCTGGGGTCCTGAACTGAAGGATACAGAGAAAGTGAACTGAGAACAAATAGGAATCCTTCCCTGCTTCTTGATTTCCAATGTATTATGACCAGCTGCTTTAAGCTTGTGTTGCATTACCATTTTGAGATCAAATATTCAGAAAGGAGCTTATAAGTAATGTTTCACATTGAAACCAAACAGCCCTGTGTTGTACAGTATCAAATTACAGAAATCACAACGAAAATCCTGGAGTTGTAATACTTTACCTCAGTGTTTCCAATCAAGCAGAGTCAAACACGGATGCTGCAATTACTAGCTCATGTGAAAACTATTATTTACTTCATCAAGTAAATGCTTCTGGTGTTCCAAGACTTTCCTACCAGTTTGCCTTCTAGCTTTCGCTTTTGTTCACAGAGGAATAACTTCCAAGTCTCTCTAGGTTAATGAGATATTCTCCCAAATTACAGTAGTGAAATCTCTAGGCCCAGAAACTCATACCTTCTTGGTATTATGTGCATTCGTGGCTACTAAGAGAGTATAACTTTAGATTTGACTTTCAACCAGTAGTCCAGCTGTTATAAAAGTGTATTTAACAGTACCCAGGAGAACAAGTGTGATGTTTAATGCAAACTAGCTTGTGGAAAAATATGATCACTTCCTATTATATTACAAAGCAGTAAAATATTAAAAAGGGCTCCTTGGGGAGATATTTAATGTATATTGATAAAGTTTATAGCCTGGGGAATTGCATACTAACATAAGTAGAATACAGTATCAGAAAAATTGTAGGCCAGCTATTCCATCAAAATTATGTGAAATGTGAAATACATATTTGAGCATAACTAGAGTACACACTGACACTAGGCAACTCCGAAGAGAAAAATCTCTATTCTGCCTCTCTTCTTCTAACCATGTAGACTTTATTTGAATTTCTTATATTTAGTTATTTTGTTTTGTGTATACGAGTGTTCTGCCTGAATGTATTTATATGTACTATGTGTCTACCCTGAGTTGTTGTGAGCCATCCTATGAGTGCTGGGAAATGAACTCTGATCCTTTGAAATACTCTTTAACAATTGAGCAATTTCTCTAAGCACATACATGTAGATTTTTAAAGTGATGTGAGTAGCACAAATCCTAACTGTTCTGAATAATAATACCCAGAGTCAGATATTAGTGGGTGAAAGCTGAAGGATCAGAGAAACAGAATGGTCAGCCACTAGAGTTCTTACCTGTACCAATGCTCAGACCAAAGGGACAATCTTGTCTCTATGAATCCACAGACTTCGTGTTCAAACTGAATCCTCTGACTGCATCTGTCCCTAAGAATCCTCAGACTGCATACAATCTCAATGAAAGCTCAAACTGCATCTGAGCTCCTGTCTCCTCCCACTTATATTCCTCTTTATGCCCAGCCATTTTCCTGTCCCCACCTCCCTAGAACATGGATGAAAGGCATGTGACTCCCAAGTACTGGGATTAAAGGTGTGAGCAACCACTGCTGGCTCTAATTCTCTTTGAGACTGGATCAACCTTGTGTAGCTCAGGGTGGCCTTGTACTCACAGAAATCTGCTTGCCTTTGCCTCCCGAGTGCTGAGATAGAGGCGTGAGCCACCACTGCCTGGCCTCTATGCCTAATTAGTGGCTTGCTCTGTACTCTGATCTTCAGGCAAGCTTTATTTGTTAGATCACAAAGAAAATATCACTACAGATATGTATATTACTTATATACATTTTATAGTAATACAATATTGGTAAAGGTGAATAGTTAATATGCATAAGTGATGTACAAAATGTTATGTTCTGGCAATAAACCTGATATGGGTTCAGACTGCGTCACAGAAATCCATGAGGTCTTCAGTAACTCTAACCTGTATGGATCTTGCTCATAAGTACATCCTTGAAACAGAGAACACTCTAACATCTTTTGGGTGTTATTATTATTTATAATTTATTATTAAATTAGTATATAAGTGTGATGGTTTGAATGAGATTGGCCCCTGTAGGGTCATAAGTTTGAATGCCTGGTCCCCAATTAGTGGGACTGTTTGGGATGGATTAGAAGGTATGGCCTTGTTTGAAAAGCTATGCCACAGGTTATGGGATTTAAGGTTTCCAAAGCTCAGGGTAGGTCCAGTGTGTCTTTGTCTAATGGATGTCTTGAGATTAGGATGGCCAGCTTTTAGCTACTTCTCCAGGATCATGCCTGCCTGGCTGCCTCCAGGCACCTCCATAATGATGATAATGAAGTAACCCTCTGAAACTATAAGCAAGTCATGAAGCTTTCTCTTTTTTTAATTTTTAATAGATTTTATTGAGCAATACTTATAAGTTGTCTTGGTCATGGTATCTCCCCTCCGCAATAGGGCAGTGGCTAAGACAGTCATTGTGGAGATTATCTGGGAAATTGGGAAGACCAAGCATTTATAGCAGGAAAATTCTTCTTCACTATTTTGTGACTCATATTCCCACAGTTCAGGTGAAAAGAACTACCATTTATATAGTTTAGCAACTTTGCACCACGATGATTACCATAAAAGATCCCCAAAGAAGGTTCTAGAATATGTTTATAACCACTGAACAAAAAAAATCTACCAACTAGCTTTTTTAATTGCTTAATTTTATAAAGAAATGAATTGAAATTTATAGAAATAACTTGCTATAATTATTTTGATAATGTCGTATGAATAGAACTTCAAGTAGATTCATTTAGATAATTAAAATAATTGATTATTTGTAATAGCTCTCATGTAATAAATGAAGCAAGACATCTAGATATAGGTATGAGAAGTTGAAAGAATTTATTTGTTCCTGAATCTCAGATAGGGACACACTCTGTGACCCAAGTTGACCTAGAACTCACTATATACCTCAGGGTGACCGGGCACATGTGGTGATTGCATTTCTCCTCATGGCAAGTACTGAGTATTATAGATGGGAGCCACTGGCATATTTGGCTTAAGAATTCATGTAGCTCTGTTTGCTTACAAACTTTAAGTTCTTAATTATTGCAATATGGAAATAACACCAGAATATACTGATATGATAAAAAGCAGCTTTATTTTTAATCACAGTGTGGAAGAAGAAAAAAAAGCTCAAACAAAACATGGAAAATAAGGCATTTGACTGACTATGTGCTTATATGCCAACATCAGTGGCCCTGCCCATTAAGAGAAAACCTTATTTCCATCTTTACTACCCTCCATCTCCCATCCTTATTCTTTGCAGTCAGCAGAAAAAGAAAATAAATATATACTTCTGAATTTTGTAAGAAACGCAAAAACTTTAAAGGGATTTAAAGATAAAACTGTAAAACTCAAGTAATTTTAATCTGTAAGTGGAAATGGATAATAAATACTGAAATAACTGGAGAAAGCATCCTTACGTTCTCTGATAGAGTATTAGTGTGTTAGTGGATTTTCAAGTAATGTCAATATTCACAGAGATATTTATTATTCATTCCTTAAATCTGCCTTAATTTTGGGCACTACATGGCAGATCTGTGTTACTGTGTCCCTGTGTGTAATGGCAGACTAAGATTGGGTCTATGTGTGACCAGGAATGTAAGGAGAAAAAACAAGTTATATATATCAAATGGATTGCTTGTCTATTTAAAGTAAGTTCTTCAAAGCTCATAAACATTCATATATATATATTTTCTCACCATTAGATCTGAAAAAAAATATAAAAGCAATAGAAGATGCTAAAAATAGTTTTATTTATTTATTTTTTAGTTAATTATTTGGAAGCACTGAGAAAACAGCACACATCTAGCATCTAGTTTAGGGAATCTTAAACATTTTGCTCAACTATTTATGTAAATTACACTGAAAATGTCTTCGATCATCATCATCATAATAATAATAAAACCAACTAACATTACTTTTAAGTTGACTATAATAATAAGGGTACTATTTTAGTTACTTTATACCTACCACCTTATTTAATGGTCATACTCATCTTCTTAAATAGAAGTTTACCATATTTCTCAAGATACAGAGTTATAAATATGAATTCTGTATATGATCTTATATTGAGAGGATTTAGAGTGAATTCTTATAACTATTGCACTATTATGTTTATTTCAATTATCTCAGCAGCATAATTATAACAAAAGGGTGGTCATCTATCACTAAAGAAAACAGAAATCCATCTCACCTGGGACTGTATGTTCCTATAGTTATATGTTCATACTCTTCAGATGGATAGATGATAGACAGACAAGCAGGCAGGAACTGACAGATTAGATAGATAGATAGATAGATAGATAGATAGATAGATAGATAGATAGATAGATAGATAGAAAGAATATTAAATCAAACATGAATTAGTGAATTTCATCAGGGGAGGGGAATTCAATGGATGAGCTGAGCTTTAAAAAGTGCCTAGAGGGAATCCTGCAGCTAGGATCTGTACAACATTTATAACATTTAAGCAGATGAGAATTAGGGACTATAAGACTTTAGAATTCATATCGGCAGGAAGCCTCAAGCAGTGATGATAAAAAGAAAACAAAATGATGCCAATTTAAGTGGGTTAAATAGAGAGAAAATCAGTAGGGGGGGAATATTTAATCAAGCCAAAACGGTGAGGAGAATAGAGGTTGATGATGTGTAAATGGTTAACAATTTTATATCTACTGCGATCAGCTCTATTCAGGTGATATTTTTCTCCGTTTAAAGTTTTTGGTAGTTTAGTCTGTTAAAGGAAGAATATGTAGGGTTGTAGAAATCATATGATCTCCTCATGAAGAAATGAGTTGATTTTAAACACTTAAAATTTAAAAACTAAAGGAACTTTAAATATCATCATCAAATCACACCAAAAGAAAATAAAAGGAGAACAAATAGAGGTTAATTAAGCTTACTTTTTATCACCCTAAATGTCGCTGACATGAACTTGAATAAGACAATTATTTAGTGACAGAATATGTAGCGAAACACAAAAGCCTAATTTGGAATGTCCCACAGAGGAAAAGGCTTCAGAAAAAATATGTGTCTCTAAGATTTTCTTTTAAAGAAGCAAATACAAAAGAGATCATTAAAGATAATGAACTATTTTCCTCACTAAAGTATTTTAGAGAAAATAATTTCTCATTTACTTTCTAAACTTCTGATCACCTTGTGTGTTCTCAGTAGATTTGGAGATAAGGCCAACCATATACATAATCTTGACAATGTAATACCCAGTGAGAAAGACACAAAATATGGTAAATTAGAAATTTGTTTTTAAAATTTCTGTGACGTCTAACATGAGCACTGTTTTCATGCCTTGTTGGAAGGCATATTGGCTGCAGTAGATTCTGTGGGAATACAAAGTAGAAAAGAATGATTTCAGTCTTTAGGAAATATTCTAAATCTGAGAGAAAGTGACACGGCATACAAACCTGGTGAAGATTAAACTGTGTTAAGAAAATATTTTAAAGTGAAATTTAGAAGGCAAATGAGTGCTGGAAAAATTAAAAAAATATGGAGTGTTAAGTGAACATGGATAAGAAATCCTGGGAAAGTTTGAATGGAAGATGACTGACTGATGGGAAAAGTTAAGGATGAGAGGGAATGAAGATGTGGTTGGCAGGGGAATGACGAAGTAAAGGGTTAAACAAGTTCAAAGGGCTTTGGTTTGGTAGAACAAACAGAAATAAAAGTGGGGGAGAGGGTTTACTGTACTTGCGGAATGGAACTACTGAAGGTAAGCCACCTAACTATAAAAAGTGTTTGTGACAAGTGATTGACAGTGACAGATCACTAAACTGAGTCTGAAGTGGGAGATTTAGGCAGAGGAAAACCACACATCAGTCTTGTGCTCCTCAGTAACAGAGGGATTTGGGAGCTGACAAAGAATCATTCCAAACAATCAACTAGTTTGCAAGAAAAATATGTTTTCATAATCTTTGCTGTGTGATGAAAACCAATGTTTAGAGAATGTACTCAACTCTTTATTTAAAAGCTCATGCTTTTGTTATAAGCATAGAAATATATGTGTGGCCTAGATTTTATCTCAAACAAGAGTCCTGCCATTGTAGGTGACAGTTTCCAGTTAGTACATCAAGCAGAAGATCAGAGTTGACTTTACTAATATTCCTGACTTTTAGCCTTGGGTTAGTCCTTAGATATAGTAAAGTATATTATAATTTCAGTACATGGTGTAGCATGTAAGTTCCTCATATCCCCACAATACTTCACATAGGTTTCACATAAAACCAACTCATTTAATAATCATTCAACTTGAGACCCTTTTTATATTCAGTTGGATTATATGGGCCATGTCCACAATCAGAAATGTTCTATGCTAATTTCCATAAAAGTTTTATTTATATTGTAATAGACTAGGCCTAGGATACAGTTGTCAGAATGACTAAGATCAATAAAACAAGTGACAGCTCATGCTGCCAAGAATGCAGAGCAAGGGAACACTCTTCCATCTCTGGTGAGAGTATAAAGTTTTATGGCCACTATGGAAATCAATATGATGATTCCTCAGAAAGTTGGGAATCGATCTATCTCAAAACCCAGTTATATTACTCTTGGGCATTTACCCAAAAGACATGCTCCATCCTTTAACAAGAGAACTTGCTTAACTATGCTCATTGCATCTTTATTCATAATAGTCAGAAACTGGAAAAAAACTAAATGTCACTTAACAGAAAAATAGATAAAGAAAATGTGGTACTTTACACAATGGATTATTACATCGTTATTAAAAAAATACATCACCATAAGAACAAGAGAGCTGTCCTCCCCCCCACCTGTAACACTCAGAAGAACAGTCCCTGAATCTCACCTGGGCAGCAGAGTAGAGTCAATCCTGTTGGCAGAGGTGTGGGTGAACCAGGTCCAAAGTTGTAAGCATGGGAAAGCTGCCCCCATTACTCATCTATCATGTGGCAGCATGGGCAGTGGAGAGATGCCTTCCCCCAATCCCCACGCCCGCCCATCATCACTGAGGTAGGTAGGAGAGCTGAGGTCATAAGAGCTGAAGAGCTGTCCTGCCCGTCATCAGCTCCAGCACTCGGGAGAGTGGGCCACAAAGTAGAGCTGGCCTTGAAGTTGTATATACGGGAGAATGAATCCTGAGGACTACTTGAGAACAGGAAAACTGCCCCTGCCCCTTGCTTATTGCTACAAGGAGTGAATTAGCCAGGGCAGTGCAGGAGAGGTCACCCTAGTGGTAGGGACAAGGGAGAGCTGACAAGCTGACCAAGCATGAAACTACCCAACACAAGAATCAGAGTTATGAGTTGGCCCACCCCAACATGCATCCCATCTATGATCTCTGGAACACATGGAGGGCCCAACTAGTCCTTTAGACCCAAAGCTGCAGGATCACTATGATACAGGGCACAACAGGATGGCCAAGAGGAGCTCCAAGCAGGCCCAGCATTGATAGTGATGAAGAAGCCAGAGGCTATGAATCAGATGATTAACAAGGAATATTTAAGTAAAGAACTATGGATAAATAGGTTTACTGCATTACTCATGGTGTCATATTTCAGTTTCCATAACGAGACTGATTTTTCTTTGTCTTTTTTCTCTTAAATTTTATTTTATTTTGTGGGGAGGTTAAAGGGGAGAAGGAAGATGTAAACGGGAGGGGGGGGGCTGGAGAGATGGCTCAGAGGTTATGATCTTCCAGATGTCCTGAGTTCAATTCCCAGCAACCACATGGTGGCTCACAACCACCTGTAATAAAATCTGGTGCCAACTTCTGGCCTGCAGGGACACATGCAGGCAGAACATTGTATAGATAATAAATATTTTTTTTAAAAAAAGATGCAAACGGATGGGGAAATGAATGGGATGGAGGTTCATGATGTGAAAGACACAAAGGATAAATAATAAAGAAAGTTAAAAAATGACATCACAAAAGTTTCAGGAAAATGAATGGAAAAATAAGAAATCATCCTTGGTGAGGGAATCCAGACCCAGAAAGACAAATATAGTATGTATTTGCTTATAAGTGGATATTAACTATTAAGTAAATGGTGTACACCAAGGTACAATCTGTAGACCCAGAGTGGTCAGCTAAAGAGGAAGGGTTCGGGAGGCATGCATGTATTTTCCTGGAAGGGGGAATACAATGGATTTTCTGGGAGGACTTAGGGTGGATCAGGATTGGAGCAAGGGAGCAGGAGGAGTGGGAGTTAGGGTTGAGGGAGAGAGTGCTGCAAGAGATGGCTGGAGTTGGAGGGCATTTGGGAAGTCATGTGGAGACCTCATGCAGTAGAAACTTTCTGGAACTAATGAGGGCTCCTAGTACTGACACATACAAAATCTCAATAGGACATCTCTTGTCAATATAGGAGAATTCTAGTGATAAGACATTCAGTTGAGTTCTTGGCCAAGGAGATCACATGGGAATTTCCAAAGAACCAACACTGTTGCTTAGACAAAGGATTGCTCTCTGGAAAGTGACAACAGAACCCCATTGCTAAGGACAACACCCATACAACTCATGTAACTCAGAGAAGTCAAGCTGGCTCCTACATGGAGCCTTCACACCCTAATTCTAGTCTCTTTGGCACAAGAAGGTACTCTGTTTGCTACAAAACCTAAAAATGGACACCAACCCAGCCACAAATATTTTGACCTACAATTTGTCTTTCCTGCAATTTATGCTGGGCAATGTTAGCACAGAACATGCAGAAGTAGTTAACCTGTGCCAAGCACTGCTGGAAAAGCCAAGAACCAGAGACTAGATAGCCCAGAGACTAGATAGCCCAGAGACTAGATAGCCCAGAGACTAGATAGCCCAGAGACTTAAGGTAAAACCAAACATTACTGATCTTTAAAAAAAAATCAATAAAATGACTCCTAATGTTATTCTGCTATACTCATAGGTAAGTGCCTTATCCAGTAATAATTAGAGAAGCTTCTGCAAGAGGCACATGGAAAAAGATATACAGAACACATCCAGGCATTATGTAGAGAGAGTTTAAATGGGATGTCTACATCAAATCTCTACTTCAGAGCTTAGAGAAACCCATGGAAGAGGAGATGGAAAGACTGTTAAGAGCCAGAGGGAATGGAACATACCGGGAGAGCAAGGTCCTCTGAATTAACTTAGCAATGCACAGGGCCTAACTGTGTTTACACCAGGTCATCTGAATATATATCACAGCAATTGGCTTAGTTTTCCAAGGGACTCCTTATCATGAGAAAAAGTGAGACTCTGAATCTTGCAATTGCTCCTGTTGGGTTGCTGTGTTCAACTTTATATGATAGTTTTTGCTTTATCTTATTATATTTTATTGCATCATGTTTTGTTTTTATCTCTTAGAAGCCTGTTATTTTATGAGAGAAATAACAGGCACGGGTCTGATGAAGAGGAGAGATTGGGAGAAACTGGGAGGAACAGAGGAAGAGGAAACTGTTATCAGGATATGTTATATGAGAAAAAAATCTATTTTCAATAAAAGAAAAGTGAAAACAAGATGGAGACAGATGACATGATATGCATACATGCAACATACACAAGGCAATGTGTAATGCATGTGTATGTTTGTGTGTGTATGTGTATTTATGTATGTGTGTATGGGTATGTGTGTGGGGGTATGTGTTTGTGTGTGTAAGTATATATTTGCTTGTGTATATGTGTGTGTGTTTCACAGAAATCTGGTTAAGAGGAGAGACCCTGGACATGAAAACTTTTGTTGGAATGACAAAAATTTACTAGCTGTGTAAGATTGGACAAATTACATAAATTGTACCCTTCAAATATCTTATTTATATAGTGGGATAAGAATATTACTATATAAAGTCATATTGAGAAGTAATAAAATGTTTGACTAATATTGTAATGATTATTTCTTGACATGTATGAACAGATTCTTGTGTGAACCCAGAAAATGACCAATCCCTTCTTCCAAAACAAGAAACCAGCAGCTGTCATGGACCACTTTGAAGAGGTCCTCATAAGCTGTTTGTCTTAGTTTGGTTGTATGGGGAAGGAGAAAGAAAGGCACTCTGAAGAGCTGCTGAGGTGGCATTGACCAATAGACTAAGACATTTGGATGACTTCTTCAGACCAGGAATACAAAAACAGCTCATGCAACAAACCCTGTTGAAGGAGGAAGATGACAAGGGGGAGGCAGGGGATCAGGAGTAGGAAATATGGTGGTGTCTCAAAAACATGGGAGAGAGGAAGCCAAAGAAGGCAAGGAGGAGGAGAAACAGAAATGGAAAAAGAGATAAAGTAATTTTCAAAAAGCTAAAATGGAATGTAATAGGGGCACAGTGAACTGGAAGTGTATGGTAGACCCTGTTTTTGCGTTATTGTCTAATAGTCTCACATGTCATCTAACTTGCTTTTTGATTGTCTTGAATTGAAGCTTTGGATCATCCTGACTCAGTTCTCCAAGTGCTAGGATTAAACGCGAGTAACTGCATTCTCAACTTTTATCTAAGTCATATTGACAGACTTTGCAATTCTACGATGAACACATGATTTAATGTCTCCTTTAAACCACCATGGAATAGATCTGGGAATGTTTGTTGGTTTGTTTTCAAGTCAGTACATTTGAGGATTTGAGAAGGAGTTCGGTAGAGAGTACTGGCAGACTGGAAGGGACATTAGAATAATATGGGAGAGGGAGCAAGAAAATGATGTGATGCATGAAATTCACAAAAATAATAAAACTACTTTTAAAGTGTGATATTATTTAGATTGAATTTCAAAGAAGTTGGTTTCTCACCACCAATTTACTGTATCTAATAGCACTGTTTTTTACTGAAAATCAGGACACCATTTCTGAATTATAGATCCAGAAAATGCCATCTCACCTGATATTGAAATTTACCTCCTCGATAGAGTGAAATGACACTATCAACAACTGTTTAGTTGTATTTTCCATGTGAAATCCTGTTCATTGTGTCACCATCAGCTCTTCCATAAACTGGGGACAGAGAAGGATAAGGCAATATCTAATACAATGGAGAAAACCTTTAAGATAAATAGCAGTCATGTCAAATCTGGGCCTTCTGAGAGTAGTTTTTTCCTTAAATCTATAGCCGTCCTTAAAATATGAATGGCCCATAAGAATGGAAATTCCCATAGGTAAAAGCAGTGAGATCTGAAATTCATTCTACATTTCAGAAATAATGGCACTGAGTTTGTTGAGTGGAGATCACCAAGGAGGGCGATGGCAGTAACTTTAATTATGTACATGAGTCTAGGACAAATTAACTTAATGAGAAGATTCACGAAAGGAATGGGTCTTTAAAATAACTGTTTTCTTCTTTGTAAGTAAGAGCAGATTTTCCAAATTATCTTCAGCCCTTACTCACAATTAATATTTATTAGCGGCACACACCTTTAATCCCAGTACTCGAGAGGCAGAGGCAGGCAGACATCTGTGAGACTAAGGCCAACCTGGTCTACAGAGTGAGTTCCAGGGCAGACTCGACAGCTACAGAGAAACCGTCTCGAAAAAAAACAGAAGATCAAATAACAGAAGATCAAATAGTGTAAAGAGTTCTTAACACTGAAAATTTAAGGGAAGAAAAGCATTTGTGCTTATTCGTGTAATTTACACCAATATTTAAAATGTTTCTTGACCCCAAATTGTCCCTCTATTTTTTTTGCATGAATGGACATTTTATTTTACTTTGAGAACCACATGAAGTTATATCATCTGTAGCTTACACATGAAGAAATGGAAGCCAATAAAAGTATTCCACATGCCAAGAAAACCAATCCAGGCCTCTCCTGATCTGGGAATTGAGTTTGGGTCTGTGTCTGCCAATGAAGAAGGTCACCTCTTGATTATTTTCAAACTTGCCTACTCTCTCACTCAGATCTGCAGAAGAGACAGACACTCTGCCTATAGCATGCAATAATAAGGTTTCTTAGCTTGTTATTCAATGTATTTTTGTTAAATGCCAAATTCAGGGTCATTTCATTTCACTTTAACAGAAATTACAGGTCTCATAATCTTTCAAAAATGAACCAGTGGAAAATTTGTGGATTTTCAGATCAGTACTTACACTGAAAAAAAAAATCCGCATTGCCACATAGAATTGAATCCTAACTGATGAGCATAAAATAATTCCCTGAAATGCAATCATAATCTATTTTAACAAGACAAATCTTTCGTGAGTTTTCTTTCACATCACCTACTCTGACGCTATGTCAGTTTCTCCCTGCAAAAATACACTGTTTACAGCATTTGCAATTTTCTAACAAAATACATGCAGAAAATTGACAAGTAAGAGCCTGGTGTGAGGCACCCTGTAACAAATTTTAAAATCCTTGAGTAAATATCATCATAGCATTTTCCTGCCATGCTCTGCTTCTTGTGGGAGACGCTTAGCAAGATTAGCAAAATTTTAAGCCTAGCAATTTTTAAGTTGTTTTGTTCTGTGTGGATAAAAGATGATGTTTGTAAATTCTGCTACATTATCCTCAAGCAAGCTTTCTTTAACAACTAAAAATCATCTGTGTGATTAAGCACAATTAACTTGACTTCAATTCTAAATGTGACAATTCTTACTTGACATCTGTCCCTTGATTTCTGTAAGTGGCTAGAGTACTTACTCCTTTCCTTACAGAATCTTCTGAATGACATAAGACAGCACATAGAAAAATGCTTTGTAAGTCCTCAGGTATTATGAAAATAGAAGAATAAGACTATCCACACAATTTTGACAGACCAATAAGTAATTTGGTTCTAATATATGAGAAATAAATGTCTAAAATTGAAGAAGTTAAATTCCATAATATATTCTTACTATTTTTCCTCTTTGCAAAGAAATACTCAAACTTGAATACGAGATCACCTAAAAATCACTAATTCCATTTCAACCCAGATATAAGAAACTTAACCAAATAAGCAGTTTCTACCTTCCTCTGTGTGCTCTGCTAGCTTATGTTGCTCATAAAACCAAAATCAAATTTAGTTCTTTGTGGTTAGGTTTATTTTTTTTTCTGTGGCCCCTCTTTACTTCCCATGTTACTTTCTAGGATCTATTCAATTTAGAATTCCTACTTTCTTTTTTATTTTGTTATCTGTTATTTATCTTTTCTAAGAATTCATAATACATTCTTTTTTCATTTTACATAGCTATTCCTGTTTCCACTCCCATCCCTTCTCTCAAACTCCCCATCCTTCCACCACCAGCCCCCATCCACTCTTCAGAAAGGATTAGCCAAGAAAGTCAGGCACTTTATTTTGAGGCAAGGCCAAGGCCTTACCCCCATATCTAGGCTGAGCAAGGTATCACTACAAAAAGAATGTGCTACTAGACGCCAGTTCAAGCACTAGGGATAAATCCTGGTAACACTGCCAGTGACCCCACAGATGGCCCAAGTCTCACAACTGTCCTCCACATTCAGTGGGCCTAGTTTGTTCCCATGCAGGTTCCCCCACTATCAGTCCAAAGGCAGTGAGCTCTCACTAGCTCAGGTCAGCTGTTTCTGTGGGCATCACCATCATGGTCTTGACTCATACTATCACTACACCCTCTCTTGGGCTGGGTCTCTGGTAGCTCGGCCCAGTGCTTCACTGTGGATCTCTATCTGCTTCCATCAGATGTTCGCTGAAGGTTCTATGATGACACTTAAGGTAGTCATCTATCTGATTACAAGGGAAGGCCAGTATAGGTGTCCTCTTAGCTGTTGTTTAGAGACTAAGCTGGGGTCATCCTTGTGGATTCCTGGGAATTTCCCTAGTGCGGTTTCTCACTAGCCCTTTAATGGCTCCCTCTGGTGCGGGAGAACAATTCTATATCTGTCAATTATGTTTTAAATAAATGTTGATTGGTCAGTAGCCAGACAGGAAGTAGAGACGGGGCAATAAGAAAAGGAGAATTATAGGAAAAAGGAAGCCCATTCCTCCCCAGTCCTGCCCAGACCACCGAAGAAGCAGGACTAATGTGACCTGCCCGGCTAAAAAAGGTACTGAGCCATGTGGCTAACATAGATAAGAATAATGGGTTAATATAAGCTACAAGAGCTAATAAGAAGCCTGAGCTAATGGGCCAATCAGTTTATAACCTAATGTAGACTCTCTGTGTGATTTCTTTGGGGCTTACTGGCTGTGGGACGTTGGCAGGACAGAAACCCCAACAAACAGGCAACAGGCCCTTCATATTACAGATGGAACTAAAAAGAACCATCCTGAGTGAGATAACCTAGAATTTATACTTTCTTGAACATATTTATTATTATTTTGGGGTGGGAGGAGACTGGAGTTTGATGACTAGACCCAGAGCAATAGGTTTGCTAAGTAAGCATTCTATAGCAATGCTAAATCCCCAACTCACATACAAACACAGACACACAGACACAGACACAGACACACACACACACACACGTTGATTATTGGTCCTTATGTCTGTCATGGTTGCTCTTAGAATGAGGGTTTATTGTGTCTTCTTGATAGGTACTTTAACTGCAGAGAGCAAGTCAAATTGCTATAGATACTTGTGATCTGATTTTAATGTAATTTTGGGATTGAATAGGAAGAACAGAACTATAATAAATATGACAAGTTTAAACTGGATGAACTAATATAAATTCCGGCTCCATTTCATATTCTAAATTAGCCTTTAAAAATCAGAATTTTGACTCTTATTAATTACAATAATCATCATCATATATTTCATTTTTACTCTAGATTATACTCACTAAAGGATGCAATACAAGCTTACGAAGTTATAGCATAGCTTATGCAAAGTAAAATATGATTAAGGCTTTTTGTGCCCCTATTGAGTTTCCTTTGTAAAACATATTTTGGAAATGTAAACAGAATTATAGATTATTATCAAGTTCTATATATAAGGATTTTACTTATGTCTTCTAAAGATATCACCATTCATTTGAAAAAATAGTGGGAACATATAATGTCATAAAAAACAAGTACATATTTTACATAAAATCAAAATAAATTAAATATGAACATTTTGATTAGGTAGTAATATAATCTTCTTTTAAAATTGCTTGCTTGGTTTTTTTTTATATTTTTTTAAAATTTTTCTCTGCTCCCCTCCCTGCCATACCCCTCCCTCCCTTAACCCTCCCCCAAGGTCCCCATGCTCCCAATTTATTCAGGAGATCTTGTCTTTTTATACTTTCTACTTCCCACGTAGATTATATCTGTGTAAGTCTCTCTTAGTGTCCATATTGTTGTCTCAATTCTCTGGGATTGTGGTTTGTAAGATGGTTTTCTTTGCCTTATGTTTCAAAACCACCTATGAGTGAGTACATGTGATAATTGTCTTTCTGTGTCTGGGTTACTTCACTCAAAATAATGCTTTCTAGTTCCATCCATTTTCCTGCAAAATTTAGGCTGTCGTTATTTTTTTCTGCTATGTAGTACTCCATTGTGTAAATGTACCACATTTTTTTATCCATTCTTTGATCGAGGGGCATTTAGGTTGTT
>PVIU01025375.1:0-23449 GCA_004026605.1 Ondatra zibethicus
AGAGAAAGAAATGGAGAGAGAAGAGAAAGTGGAAATGGTATCAGAATCCAATTGCTTTATCTTTTAACTTGGAAAAGCAGTTTTCTTAGCACTCTTCACTAAAGAGAAACCATTTTCTTACATCTCCCTGTTGTGACCCTTGCCAAGATTCACTGACCATCAGTATTCATGCATCTTTCTTATGGGCTTTATTATGTTCTATTGACCCATGTGTCTTTGGTTGTGAGCATTCTCAGCAGTGATTTTTATTAAAATGTCTTTCTTTTGGGAAAGGAGGTATGGCTCACTGGGTAAGGGAACTTCTTATTTTTACAGAGGCTGCAGATTCAGTTCCAGGTACCCAAATAATAACAACCATCTATAATTCCAGATCTAAGGGATTTGACTCCTTTTACGAATGCTGTGGGGCACCACACACACAGTGGGTACACAAACACACACACACACACACACGCACGCATGCCTATGTAAATACTCATATGCATGTACAAAATAAAATAAATCTGAAAGAATATTGTCTATTTTATTTCTTTGTTTAACCTCTTTCTTTATTGTTAATAGAAGGTGTAGCTATAGCACAAAGGAATCTAATACCATCAAAGAGTTATATTGTAACTACTTCCCACAGTGTCCCTAGATCTTATAGAGTCCAGAAAAACAGTCCTTCATAAGTGTTACAAATAGGGTAACTGTCAGTACCCACATGTTTCTCCTAATTCTGTAGAGGTAAAAGTGAGATATGGGACATCATGGTCGATTTCACGTGAAGCTGTCAATTTCCCAATCAGCTTGCCTCATACAACCATAATGAGGAGAAGAATGGGAGATGTACCTCCTGGTAGTCATCTTAGCATGCGTGTCATCTTCTCATTCAGCTGACCTGGAGTAGGAAAACCATTGAAAATGTTTTATATCAGTACGGTTCCTTTTCCTGCTCTCACTCTTTGGCTTTGAGAGAACACGATTTTCTTTTGCTCTGTTTCTTATTGGCCCTATAGTATTATGTAGGAGTAGCCCTCTTCAGGACCCAGGCTGGAACAAATTAGGTCAAGTAGAGGTGTCGGCAGGAGTTCATGTAACTCTTCAGTAAGAAAACCTTCTTGAACCTGCCACCTTCTTTTTACTTTTCTTATGTTGTTTTATATTTTTAGCTGCTTTTAGCATGAAGAATACCGAGGAATATGTCTATTATTTCTGGTCTACAACTTAAAATCTGTTTTTCTTTTTACAGCAGATTTGTTATGTTAAGATTAACTTTAAAAATGTTAAATTCAGGTGAATTCTTTAAAAAAACTTCTTTAACTTGCATAATTTCAGTCAAATCTCTTTTTATCCATAGACACACTTTAAAAATGGTTTAGAAAATCACGATAAATAACCTGACAGCCCACTGCTTCTTAAGAGTAAAGAAAACTACAATGAGCTCCTTGGTCCCTAGCCCCTGAAGACACATCCCCTGACCCAGCACTACCCAGCAAAGCACTGACAACCTGGAAGCAGTCTCTCCATACCCGCAGCCACCTGCTGTGCACCATCTTTGACCACTTGAGTCTTGGTGCTGACTACCTCAGGAGAGGTGGATGTCTGGGATGACAACACCTCAACCTAGTGATCCTACAAAAGGAAGACCAGAACATCCTAAAACAGAAGAAGCAGAAGAAAACATTCTTAAATGTAAGCTTCTGAAGAAGATAGAGACCCTTAAAGAGGAAATGAAAAATTCCCTTAAAGTAATGGAAGAAAAGATAAAGAAAAAATTGAAAGAAATCAATAAATTGATGTGGGATTCCCCTCTGTATGCTGTGAATATTATTGGTTAATAAAGGAACTGCTTTGGGCCTATAGCATAGCTATAGGGGAACAGAGCTAGGCAGGGAAAATAAAATGGAATGCTGGGAGAAAGGAGGCAGAGTCAGAGAGAAGCCATGGAGCCGGTCCCAGAGATAGCTGAAACTAGGCGACAACCTCATGGTGATGTGCAGATTAATGGAGATGGGTTAAATTACTATTTAAGAGTAAGCCAATAAGAAGCTAGAGCGAATGGGTCAAGCAGTGGTTTAATTAATATGGTTTCTGTGTTATTATTTTGGTTCTGGACAGCTGGGTCAAACAAGCAGCCTCCCTACAATAAATCTCATAAAGAAAGCCCTGGATGGAGGGGGGAGGGTCTTGGACTTCCCACAGGGCAGAGTACCCTGCCCTCTCTTAAGGATGGATGGGGAGGGAGGAGGGTTAGTGGGGGAGTGGGAGGGGAATGGGAGAAGGGGAGGAAGTGTAAATCGTTGAATGGAAAAATAAAAAAAATAATAAAATGTGATGACCCTGAAAGTGAATGAAATAAAGAGGTTCACTCAGAGGAAAAAAAAAGAAAGAGATGTAAGTTTTTCTTAACTAAACTAATACATGAGTATTATATACAATAGATGGTTTGAAGAATGTATCATTCTGTGAAAGTATATGTATATATGCAGAAATGTAAATAATGGCCTTAGGATGGTGAGTTTAATATTTACCACTTCGTTTCTGAGAACTGCAATGGAACGGTCCTTAAATCTTCATTATGAAATCACAAATGATAGACACTCATGGTAATGTTCACTGGGGTTGCATGTATAATTGTAACCTTCACAAACCCTAAATGAAATGTTTTTTTCTCAGTATAAGAAACTAAACCTAACAGATTTGCCAAAAATCGAAGTTTGCATCCATCTGAGAACATAGGGATAGGGTCATTGGGCTGTTATCATATCTGTTAGGCCACAGATGTTACACAAAAGTTAATTTGAAATCTGTTTTCACTACACAATCACTAATTGTATAGCTAAACTGTCATAATGTGGGAGCTGATAGACGAACAACCTTCTTTAGAAAGAAAACAGGTCACGTTGATGCCAAGAGTCTGGAAATTCAAAAGTGATGAATCATCTCTTCATTTCCCTATTAGAAGTTGTTTGCCCAGCTTTGAGGATTCCTGGGGTGTCTGCTTCTGTTCTTGTTGCTTTTTATATTTTAGTACATTACTTCCTCTGTCCTGTTTCAAGAGTGCTTATCCTTACAATCTTACAGATTAGGAAATCATGGTCAGTTGTCTTTCTCTTAGAAATCGAATAGCAGAATTTTTATGTATACTAAAGGCCTTCAGTATTTTGGTTTTACCTTCAATAATTGGCATTTTTTCATTCTCTTGTACTCTGTGCTATAATTATTTGGGTCACACACTAAGATAACACAAATATATTTAGAATATTGTACATTCAATATATAATCTATTCTACGTAATGGAGATTATGTTTGCAGTGTTGGCAAACATAAAGAATACTGCCTGTGGAGACAATTTCCTTAATCTTTAGGTTAAACCAAACACAAAAAAGAATGCTGACACAATAAATCCTCATTTTGTCATATATAGGTTAAATTTTTTAATTGCTTCTTCCAAGTATACCTATCTCACTGGCAATAAAGATTATAAGTAGGTCTCCGAATATCAGCATTTGACCTATCTTTAAATATCTGCTTTTTATTTTTTTTTATTTTTATCTGTAGCTTTGGAGCCTATCCTGGCACTAGCTCTTATAGACCAGGCTGGCCTCAAACTCACAGAGATCTTCCTGCCTCTGCCCCCGAGTGCTGGGATTAAAGGCATGAGCCACCACCGCCCGGCAAATTATCTGTTTTTATATTTTAAAAATATTAAACATGTATATAATAACATATAATGTAAGTATTTTAATCCAAGAAATCAAAAATTAATTATTTTTTAGTTTGAGACTTTTTAATTTTTTTTGTAAAATTTTTATTGTGTCTCCCTTTCAGAAGTCATAATACTATCCACGATGAAGGTTTACAGACATATAGAACCAGAAATAAAAAAATTTTCAGTTAGCTGTACTGGGAATAGAAACATAGCCAGAGAATATGGTTAGAGACAAAAGTAGGATGATGGCAGGGAAAGCATCAAAAATATGGAGGGTGATATGGTAGAATTAGGACAGATAGGGATGACTAGAACAGGGAAGTTAAAACAGAGAAGTTTAGGTAGACTGTTGGGCCAGGGAAATGATAACTAAAATTGGTGTTCTGCTCATTACCCATTCAAGTCTGATCAGTGGTTCTAAAGCTTCTGTGGTAATCACAATGGTGACACACAAATTAGACTCAACAAAGTATCCCCTTCAGGCAATATTTATTGTAAGGAACACATAAAATGGGGAAGTGACTCATCATATCCCCTTAAAGATGTTAAGCAACAGTTCCACAGGAGGACAGATGATTATCACTCTGCACCTATGAATAGTCATCTATTTATAGTGTCCTTTAATTTTAGTATAACTAAAACAGTTTAGGCACAACATATGAAATAACCTCTACTTTGAAATCATTAGTTTACAAAAATTTTAAGCCTGGTACAATCAGAAATTTTAATTAAATGCTAAAAGCAGAGTGAAATTAAAATCACATTTGTGGTCCTTTTAATCATTTTTTTAATCTTAAGCTATAAAGTCAAGAACAGATGGATTTTTTAGTAGACAATTTCTTCTTTGTACCTTATTACATGCCACTGAAAAATATATTACTATTTTTTCTGCATGTGCCTGATTAGGGAGCAGTCTCATATGCTATGTGTTTCCATGTGGTTGTCAAATGGCTATTATGAAGTTGCTTCTATATATCTATTTTGTACAAGAGCTCTAGAGGTGACATTCAGAAGAAATCACATTACTCCGTTGAGCTGTCCAATCAGCTTTTGTGTCCACAATTGGAAATGTATTGTTTTATCAATCTGTTCTCTAACTAGAACCTATAATGAATCATGGTGGTCAGAATACAGGGATCCTCCAGTATCTGAGAGTTATAGCTGAAGACTTCGTAACTCCATGCTTGTCTAATTCACAAAGGCATCACTGCCCTTATGTTACATTATTGCGGTTCAACTTGAGCAATTTGTTTTACTTGCTACTGGATATTACTGTCTTGCTTGAACTATAACCTTGTGAAATATAACTTGTTTGATAGAATCTGCTAGGTACTATGAGCTTTCTGATTAACTCAAATTACCCGTAAGTCCTGCAGCTGGGTCTGTTTCTTCATGCATGGCAGATCCCAAGTACTGGACTGGGTTCAAAGGAGGAGTGTATTTCTAGCTGCCAAATCCTCCTTAATTAGTACAGGCTTGGTCATAGTTTGTGGCTTCAGAAGACAGTTCCAGATGCTATAATACAATTAAAAAACTGTGAGAGACATTCCATGTATGAATGGATCTCTTTTCTGCCTAATGTCATAGCTAAAGCTTATAGATGAGCAAACCTGGAGATAGCTAATTTTATTCCTCATCTACTCCAGTATTATATTTGTTATGTAGGGTACACAAGATTATCTGCTTGATCATATTTTGACCTTATTCTGTGATTTTGATATTTTGTTTTAGCTCATTCATGTTTACTTTGAGTGGTTTCCTCATTAAGTAGTGGAATAAGATTTGAGAGCAGTATGAATAAAGAATAATTGCCATGATTATTTCTCAGGAAGAATTAAAATAGAAGCATAAGTTTACAGGTCAACTTAATAAAAAGAAAGTAAAACACTTTCACCATTAGAACAAACATTTTCTTTAAAAAAAGAAAACAAACTATATTTTTCATTATACATACCAATCCAAGTTCCCACTCCCTCCCCTCCTCCCATTCCCTCCATACACACATCCCACCCCACCCCTAGCCATTCTTCTGAAAGGGTAAGGCACATTGCTTGGGAAAGGTCCAAGGACCTCCTACTATATATAGGTTGAATAGTGTATCATCGAATGATAATGGGTTCCAAAACAGTCAGTACAAGCAGTAGGGATAAATCCTGGTGAGTGCCCCCTCAGTCTGCCCCAGCCATACAACTGTCAATGACATTCAGTAGTTTGCTCCTATGCTTGTTCCTTCACAGTCCTGCTGGTGTTGGTGAGCTCCCATTAGCTCAGATAGAGTGTTTCAGTAGGTAACGCATCATGTTCTTGACTTCTTTGCTCATATTCTCATTCCTTCCACTCTTCAACTGGACTTTGGGAGCTCAGTTCAATGTTCCATTGCGGGTCTCTGCCTCTGTTTCCATCACTTGCTGGATGAAGGTTCTATGACATATTAAGTTATTTATGAGTCTGATTAAAGGCAAGGCCAGTTCGGGCCCCCTCTCCTCTATTGCTTAGGGTCTTAGCTGGGGTCATCCTTGTTGATTCCTGGGAATTTCTCTAGGTGCAGGTTCCTTGCTAACCCCATAATAGCTGCCTCAATCAAGATATCTCTTTCCATACTCTCATCTCTGTTCTTCTTCCATCTCAAATATCCAGTTCCCTCAAGTTCTCCTCACCCCTCCTCCTTTTCCCTCCTCTTCCCCTTCAAGTATCCACTTATGAGTGGGTACATATCATATTCATTTTGGGGGGTCTGGGTTACCTCACTCAGGATGGTGTTTTCTAGTTCTATTCATTTCCATGCAAAATTCATGATTCATTGTTTTTTTTACCACTGAGTAGTATTCTAATGTGTAAATATGCCACATTTTCTTTATCCATTCTTCAGTTGAGGGACATCTAGATTATTTCCTGCTTCTAGCTATAACAAATAATGATGCCTTGAACATAGTTGAGCAAACGTCTTTGTAGTATGATTGAGCTTTTAGGTATATACCCAAGAGTGTTATTGCTGGATACTGAGGTAGGTTGAGTCCCAATTTTCTGAGAAACTGACATACTGATTTCTAAAGTGGTTGTAAATGTGTGCATTCCTACAGGTGGGCTACTGAATTTTTTGAGTTGATTTTGTATCTTGCCCCACTACTGAAGGTATTTATTTATAAGCAGTAGGAGTTCCCTGGTAGAGTTTTTGAGGTCACTTATATAAACTATCATATAATCTGCAAATAATGAAAGTTTGATTATTCCTTTCCAATTTGAATCCCCTTAATCTCCTTTTGTTGTTTTATTGCTATAGCCAGAACTTCAAGAACTAAGTTGAAGATATATGGAGAGAATGGACAGCCTCGCCTTGTGCCTGGTTTTAGTGGAATAAATTTGGGTTTTTCACCATTTAATTTGATATTGGCTGTTGGCTTGCTGTACATTGCTTTTTTAATATGTTTAAATATGGTTCTCGTATCCCTGATCTCTAAGACCTTTATCATGTAGTGGTACTGGATTTTAATGAATGCTTTTTCAGCTTCGAATGAAATGATCATATGGTTTTTTTCCTTCAGTTTATTTTTATGATGGATTACATTAATAGATTTTCATATGACAAACCATCCATGCATCTCTGAGCTGAAGGCAACTTGATTATGGTGGATGATTTTTTTTGATGTGTTTTTGGATTTGGTTTGCCAGTATTTTATTGAGTATTTTTACATTCATGTTCATGAATGAGATTGATCTGTAATTCTCTTTCTTGATTTTGTCATTGTGTGGTTTTGATATCACAGTAACTGCAGCCTCATAAAAAGAGTTTGACAATGTTCATTTTGTTTCTATTATGTAGAACATGTTGAGGAGCATAAGTAGTAGCTCTTCTTGGAGGTTCTGGTAGAATTCTGAACTAAAACCATCTGGCCCTGGGCTTTTTTGGATGGTAGATTTTTGATAACAGCTTCTATTTCATTGCAACATATAGGTCTATTTAATTTGTTCACCTGCTCTTGATTTAATTTTGGTATATATTATCTATCTAGAGAATTGTCCTTATCCAATTTTATAGAGTACAGGTTTTTGTAATATGACATAATGATTCTCTGAATTTCCTCAGTGTCTATTGTTATGTACCCCTTTTCATTTCTAATTTTGTTAATTTGGATGTTCTCTCTCTCCCTTTTGATTAGTTTGGATAAGGGTTTGTTTATCTTGTTGATTTTCTCAAAGAATCAGCTTTTTGTCTTATTGATTCTTTTTATTGTTTCCTTTGTTTCTATTTTGTTGATTTCAGCCCTCAATTTGATTATTTTCTGTCTTCTACTCCTCCTGGGTGTGTCTGCTTCTTTTTATTCTAGAGCTTTCAGGTGTGTTGTTAAATCACTGCTGTGAGCTTTCTCCATTTTCTTTATGTGGGCACTTAGTGCTATGAAGTTTCCTCTTAGCACTCCTTTCATGGATTTAGGTATGTTATGCTATCATTTTTATTGAATTCTAGAAAGTCTTTAATTTCTTTCTTAATCTCTTCTTTGAGCCAATTTCCATGAGTTTGTAGGTTTTCTGAATATAGTGTTGTTGTTAAATTCTAACTTTAAACCATGATGATCTGATAAGATACAGGGAGTTACTCAAATTTTTTTTTTTATATCTGTGGAAGTTTGCTTTGTTACAGAGTATGTGGTCATTTTTAGAGAAGGTTCCATGAGATGCTGAGAAGAAGGTATATTCTTTTGTGTTTGGGAAATGGTCTATAGCTGTGTGTTAAATACATTTGATTAATACCATCTGTTAGTTCTCTTATTTCTTTGTTAAGTTTCTGTCTAGTTGACCTGTACATTGGCAATAGTGGAGTGCTGAAGTCTCCTACTATTAGTGTGTGTGGGGTTTGATGTGTGAGATGTGTGATTTAAGCTTTAGTAATATTTCTTTTACATATGTGGGTACTCTTGTTTTTGGGGCATAGATGTTCAGGATTAAGACTTCATATTGATGGGTTGTTCCTGATGTGAGTGTAAAGTGTCCGTCACCATCTCTTCTGATTGATTTTAGTTTGAAGTCTATTTTGTTTGTTATAGGATAACTATACCCCTTTGTTTATTAGGTCCATTTGATTGCAAAACCTTTTCCCAACACTTTACTCTGAGATAATATTGTCTTTGAGGTTGAGGTGTGATTCTTGTATACAGCAGAAGGTTGAATCCTGTTTTTGTTTTTTATTTAAATCACTGCTTGGCCCATTGTCTCTAGGTTCTTATTGGCTAACGTTTACATCTTAATTTAACCCATTTCTAGTAATCTGTGTATCACCACGAGGTTGTGGCCTACCAGAAAATTTTCAGCATGTCTGTCTCCGACAGTGGCTCCATGTCTTCTCTCTTCTTTGCCTCCTTTCTCCGAGCGTTCAGTTTAGTTTTCCCCACCTACCTAAGTTCTGCCCTGCTATAGGTCCAAATAAAAATTCCTTTATTAACCAATGGTATTCACAGCATACAGAGAGGAATTCCACACCACCTCCCCTTTTCTGTTTGAATAAAAAGGAAGGTTTTAAATTTAACATGGTAAAATTACATACAACAAAATAGGTATCAAGTAAGAATTACAGTTACAATATTTATATACACTTTTATTTTTTATTATAACTTAGGAAAACTATTACTATCAATTCTTCAACTCCATGAACAACTCCAGAAAGATATAATATTACCTAAGTTAAGATATAATATTACCTAAGTTTCAATCACTTTCTTCTGTATCCTGCAGAATATCTCTCAGACTCTTTCATGGAGCAGGAACCTCAAAGGACTATCTCACCTTTTATAGGCAACTTCAGCAGTCATTTCTCTGTGGGTTCTGAATGTCCAGTTCTAACAGCATACCATCAAGCAGTCCAGGCAAGAGGAGTTTCTTGCCCAAATGGCTAGCAATCTCCATTAGGAGCCTCTTCCATGCCTGTCATCCTCTTTTAGTAGATTGGTCCTGCCAGGAGCAGATGTGTCTCATTGCCATGAAATGTCCTAAATTCTTAAAATGCTTTAAATGTCATATTCTGAAGGTCTCTGAAAGAGTTGAAGAACACCTATCTAACTGAAATGTATCTCTGTTTATCTAGAAAATCTAACTAACATGACTAGAAGCTTGACTATTATAGATGACTATGTATATTAACATATATTTTTAATTATACATTTCATTTTTAAATGAGCAGTACAAACACAATAGCTTAATCAAGATAAGAAATACATACACAAGGTATAATAAAATTGACCTTAAATTTCTATCAATAAACCAAGATCCATACCAATGTAAATCTCTACATCATATTCCCTTTTAAATGTAAACAAAAGTTTATAAACAGTATTTGGGAATATGGGCATAGTTCTTTACAAACTGCTCCCTGCTGTTTATTGGTCCTGTTTTTGTATCCATTTTCTTAGTCTGTTTCTTTTATAGGTTAATTAAGACTTTGATATTAAGAGATATTAATGACCAGTGTTTGTTATTTCCTGTTAGTTTTTGGTAGTAGTGTTTGTGTGTTTCCCTTCTTTGGGTTTTGCTGGTGGGAGATTATCTGTTGTCTGTGTTTTTGTGGGTGCAGTTACCTTCCTTGTTTTGGAGTTTTCCTTCCAGTAATTTCTGTAGGCATGGGTTTATAGATACATATTGTTTAAATTTGGTTTTGTCATGGAATATTTTTTTTCTCCATCGATAGTGATTGAAAGATTTGCTGGGTATAGTAGTCTGTTCTTGCATCATGGTTTCTTAGTATCTGCAGCACATCTTACAAGGACCTTCTGGCTTTCATAGTTTCCATTGAGAAGTTGGTTATAATTCTGATAGGTCTACCTTTATATGTTACTTGACCTTTTTCCTTTGCAGTTCTTAATATTCTTTCTTATTTTGTATGTTTTGTGTTTTGATTATTATATGGTGAAGGGACATTTTTTTTGATCCAGTATATTTGGTGTTCTGTAAGCTTTTTGTACTTTCATTGCGATATCCTTCTTTAGGTTAGGAAAGTTTTCTTCTATGATTGTGTTGAATATATTTTCTGTGCCTTAAGCTGGATTTCTTCTCATTATTCTATCCCTATTATTCTTAGGTTTGGTCTTTTCATAGTGTCCCAAATTTCCTGGATGATTTGTGCTAAGAATTTTTTGGATTTAATTTAATTTTCTTTGACCAATGAATCTATTTTCTCTATAGCATCTTCAACACCTGAGATTATTTCTTCTCTCTCTTTATTCTGTTGGTTATAGTTGCGTGTATAGTTCCTTTTTGTTTACCCAGATTTTCCATACCAGAATCCCTACTGTTTGTGTTTTCTTATTGCTTCTCTTGCTGTCTTCAAGTCTTGGACTGCTTGCTTCACCTCTTTAATTGCTTTTTTCTTGTGTTTCTTTGGGGGATTTATTAATTTCCTCCATTTTTTGTCTTTTCCTCCATTTATTTAAAGATAATTTTTATTTCCTGGTTAAAGTTCTCTACCATCTTCATAAAGTTAGATTTAAGAATATTTTCTTTTGCTTCTTCTGGGTTAGGATGTTCAAGTCTTTCTGTTGTGTAACCACTGGGTTCTGATGTTACCATGTTGCATTTTAGGTTGTTGAATTCTTGCATTTAAGCCTAACCATCTCTTTCTTCAAATGAAACCGGCAGTATCTTTGTATTTTGGTCCAATCTTTGCAGTGGCTATCTGAGTCTTTGGGATTTGTTCTTTGTCTGTTCTCTACTGTCAATGTCTGAGTCTCAGGGAGCCATTGAGGGCTCTCTAAGCTTGCTCTATTGGTCTTCTTTCCTTGTTTGCTCTCTTGGCCTCTCCCTTGGATTCCTCAGTGTTGTAGCAAGCTCTTGGTTCCCTTGCTGTGGTACAATAGTCTTCTACCATGTAAAGATTTGTCAGTTGTATTGCTTTAAGAAAACACTGATTGACCAGTAGCCAGGAAGGAAGTATAGGCTGTGCGACCAGGTAGGAAGTATAGGTGGAACAATGAGAACAGGAAAATTCTGGGAAGAGAAAAGGCTGAGTCTACAGTCATCACCCAGAAACAGATTAAGCCAGTTGAGAATGTCTTGCTGATAAAAGTTAATAAGCCACACGGCTACCATAGACAAGAATAATGAGCTAATTTAAGATATAAGAATTAATTAATAAAAATTCTGAGCTAACAGGCCAACCAGTTCATAATTAATGTAGACCTCTGTGTATTTTGTTTGGAACTGAATGGCTATGGGACTGGGTGAGATAGAAACTCTGTCAACATTACCTCAGTAATGTAGCAAGTTCTTGGTCGTTTTAGTAGAACAAACATTTTCAATGAAGGATTTTCTTCAGCCTTATTCTGGACTAAAACTATTTATTTATATCAAGAATTTAATGTAGAATGCCATAAGGGACAAGTTCTGTTTGTTAGAAAATTAGTTTTACAAACACACACACACAAACACACACCATTGACATTAATAATATTCAACTAGTAAAAACTAGAGATCAAGATATAGGCACAGTGCTAAATAGCCATGGAGCTGATTTTTTTTATTAAAAAATAAGATTTTATATCTTGCCTAAAAGTCCTTGAAATGTGGACAGAAAGTGTTTTGTGACTAAATTTTGCAGTGAGAGTGCATTTAGATTATTAACATAGAATATGAATTTAATAATTTGTGGCTGAAAAGTCATGTAAAGCTAATGAAAGTTAATTCTTTTTCAGAAGGGGAGAGATATAACCTATCATATTATCTCTAGTTCAACATAAAAAATTTTAGAGTGAATGATACTATCATGAAGTACATTTGGATCCTTGTTGTTTTGACAAAATATGCAACCAAATAATTTTGAAGAAATGATGGTGAAGACATAGTAGCAAACTGGTTCTAGTTTTGGTTTCAGTATCCTGAGGCAGCTGTTCAAATTCCTTCTGTAGTAAGGAATCAGGGAAATGAATTCAGTGTGCACTTGCCTTCTCTCTTTAATTTAATCTGTGATCCCAACCCATGGAATGGTGCTGTCCATAACCAACAATGGTCTTCCTACTATGAAATATCAATAATAGTAGTTTAATCAAAGCCAGAGTAAACTCAACTTCCCTGTGAAATGCCTAGCCTTAGATGCAGAGCTACAGGCCATTTATGCAATGACTGCTGAGAAAGGAAAATCTGTTTTGCCCAAGAATGAGAGCACTAATTAATTATAAATATTAAATGGTCGACTGTAAAACATAGATGTAAGAACACTAAATGAATTCAGTAGTTTGCATTTATGTATTTATTTATAATAACAATAAAAGTGGAAGAAAAAAGAGAAAACCATAGCAAATTTAACAAGACTAATAATCAAATAAAAAGAAAATAGCTATAACAAAAATAAAAAGCAAAATTTCTTAGGGAGAATGTTGAATGTTTATAGGGAAAGTTGTAAAAAGGAAGTGGAACATGGAAATAACCTTATTTCTTTTCATATACTGAGGAAATTCTCAAGAATTAGAAATTTTAGTTTAAAAAAAGGGTTAGATAAAACAATTTAAAAATCATTCCTTTTGATCTAATATCTTCTAATTTTATCAGACAATGAATGAAATAGAGAACAGATGTAAGTTAAAATAGTAATTTGAGAGTGCATTCAGAGTTGAAGGAAATATAAGAAATAAAATATTTGAAAACAGGAAATGAGATACCAGCAAGAAATCACAACAGCTCTGATAAGAATGAGAAAAGAGACAAAGTGCTTACTTCAGAAGTGAGAAGAGGCAGCCAGAGAGGAATACAGAAGGTCTGGGAGGCAGCCACTTAGAAATGAAACAGAAGAAAAGGAGAGGGGAAGCTGATGTTTAAAGAATGAGCAAAGAGAAAAAGAGTATGTAAAATTAGTTCATTTCTTGGTAATTCATTATTCTTAGAAGATGATCCCTGCTTTTCTCTAATAGATTTAGTTCTGACTCACTGTATTCATTATGAATACAGTGCAGAGACTCCTTTGTAAACTGGGTATACTGGTGACATCAAACTTGTAGGCAACCACTATGAAGAATAATGACACTCACAGTCAAAAGCCACAAAATCTTGGCCGAATACTGATGTGGTATCATTTACTATCTTATGTAACGAACACCGAACTTCCATTAAGTCCAATTTAAATCAAACTGACAGGTTTCAGTAGGAATTTGTTATGACCACTAAATATTCTTGTTAAAGTGTACAAGAAATAAATCTTCTATTATAATTTAACAAGCACATACTTGGAGTGAAATGTAGATGGCATTCCTCTTTTCCACTGAGCATATACAATTATAAAATAAGAATATATAGAGAATTTTGAAATTTATCCCTGAAGTGTTCTTTGTCTCCGTCTGTCTATCTCTTTGTCTGTATCTGTCTCTGTGTCTCTGTTTATCTCTCTCTCTCTCTTTGTCTTAACATGCACTAACAATTATAACTCTTCTGTCTTAATGCTTGCTGTTAAAGGCTTCCAGTGTCATTTGCACTCATTTCTTTTGTTCTGATTCTTGTTCCTCACTATTGGAATTTAAAATATCTTGGCATTAATAATTCCACAAGTTGGTTTCTCATCTTCCACAGCATGTATTCTGAATATTTGGGGCTAAGAAAAAATATTAGCAAGAGCTTCTGTCTCTTGATTCAGCAATCTGTCTCATTATTATTGAAATGTATAAATAGCACCAGTTTAATCCAGACACCACTTAACAACACTTATTTGTATAGCGTCAGTCTCCCATGTGTGTGCAAGCTACTTGCATGTATTATTTTGATGTCAATGAATATAAGTACTTCTTCTAAATATTCAGAACTTCTGAGACCTATTATTGCCTAGTGAAAGGAGTACATGCAATCTAGGTCATTATATTTAGTGCATTGTTATTTCAGAATACATTGAAGCATGTGCAGTGAGTTGCCCATTAATATCAGTGATTGACAAGGTCTGGAACTGTGCCTAGAAAAAGAATCTATCATAATGCCATTAAAAGAATAAAGATCAGAAAATAATTGCTATTGTGCTCAGAAAAAAATGCAAGCTATTTATTATCATTTGCTGAACCTTCACTTGAAATATATTTTAATAAAATGATTGACAAAAAAATTTTAATTTTAGACTAAAATGACAAACCTTTATTATATTTACATTATCTATATCAGGACAATAAAATAAGTCAGCAGATATTCATAAGTGAAGAGAGGGACAGAAGAAAAAAATACGTTAAATTTTATTACCCCAAATATGATCAAATTCACCAAACAAGTGAATTCCTTTAGATTGACAAAGCCAAACATCCCAGAAGGTGACTAGGGACTTAGGCAACTCTAGATAACACTCCTAAAAATGCTGAGGTTGAAAACATTATTATCATACAGAATACTGTAATCAATAAATCTATGTGAATTAACCACTTTTATTCACTTAACATACTAATTAACTCAAATGATTCCAAAACTTTTTTTCTAAGTACTAATCTAATTCTAATTATGATATTTATCTCTTCTTTTTATTCTTTTCCTCTCCTGCCCCTGCACTCTCTTTTGGTTTTTCCAAAATTATTTACTCCACTTTGTCACTGAAATATCACACACAGATATTCAAAACCCTTCAAACACCTAAGAAGTTTCCATGAAATCTAGGTACTTCCAATTCTCAATTTTTTAACATCTATTATTTCTCAAAAATCTTGTATGATTATTCTTCTTAGACTAGATTATACATTTTTCAAACTAAGTGTAGTTATTTCCTAATTTGGGACTAAGTATATTTATTGAATTTTTCTGGTATTATAATAATTTGCAATGCTCAAACTTAAAATGTCTTTCAAGTAAATAAGCTGCTGATTGAGAAAGAAAAGGCATAGTCTCCACAAAGAAATAAATCCATGCATAAAGATGAATAAGAAAACTCTGAGAAGCTATGTGGAAGGTCACTTTCACAAGATAGTCTACATATTGGCAAAATTTTGCTGTTTGTACACCACTAATGTTGTACTGTATCACAGTTGGAAATACCACAGGCATTTTAAGAGTGTATGTACATAACAACTCTTATTCTCCATGACAGTGTATGTGACTCACCATTACATTTATAGTTTATGGATACTTGTAATGCCCTAGTTTAAAGAGTAATTACTATTTTAAGATAATTTTACTATACAAAGATTAGGAAAGGATGTTGATATTTTACAATGTCACATCTGAAATTTGTTTATTTTATTGTGAGAGAAAAATATATTAATGTAATGTATAATTATACCCAGCCGAAGTGACTTATATAACATGAATGAAGATGATCAAAATCAAGATGTTTTAGTTTTTCACAACAGAAGAGAAAGTGAGTGAGTACCATGAAATTCTGATGTTACCTTAGTTCTATGAATAATGGACTTGACAGTGAGATCATGACAAATGCACAAGTGAAAATACGTACCCTACGTACTCATATACATGTCTGTATCTTGTTAAGTCCTGTATTAACTAGCCCTTGAACTATATTTGCTAAAGTAATTCAGGGACTAAAAAAAAATCACTATAATTTCATAACAAATTAAATTACTCTATACTTAATTAATAAGCATAATAAGTAAAAATAACCTTATAGCACCATATTCATTATAAATTTTATATGAATTTACAGCCTATAGAATTAAATGTTTGTAGTATATATACATTTATTAAATTATATTGTGTAAGTTAGTATAATTTTGTCATATAATTGTATGTTTAAAAAAACCACTTAGATAAATTGCTTTATTTCCGAGGTGTATTGAAACACTAAGTGAATGTTCACACAATGAAAGCCAAGAAAAAACTACAGCTTATAGCTATCTTTCAGTAAAATAACTTTATAAAGGGAATTTTTGTTGATATATTAAGCACAGCAAGTAAAATTTAAAGTATTCCAAGAGAATGTTTAAGATATCAATGAAAGGCCTTTAATGTTTACTAAAATCCCACAAGCAGGCAGATGTAAATATAAATGTCAATGGAAAAATTAAATATATGATCAAAATACTTAAAAAGGTTAAAATAATTATGTAATATGATTGGATTTTAGTGAAATATAGGGCTCTATTAATTTTTCAAAAGAAAATTTTATTTTCATTTTACATACTAATCCTAGTTTCTACTCCCTCCTCTCTTCCCCTTCCCTCTACCTAAACCCTACTCCACTTTCCATCCAATTCTCAAAGAGGGGAAGGCACATTGCTTTGGAGAAAGTTCAAGGCCCTCCCTACTACGTCTAGATTTATCAAGGTATATATCCAAAGTGAATAGGTCCCAAAAAAAACAATACAAGCAGTAGAGATAAATCCTGGTGCCACTGCCAGTGCCCCCCTATCTGACCCAGCCATACAATTGTCCCAAACATTCAGAGGGACTAATTTGGATTATGTTGTTTCCTTCACTGTCTGACTGGAGTTGGGTTGGTGACCTCCCATTAGCTCAGGTAAACTGTTTCAGTGGATATAGTCATCATGGTCTTAACCTCTTTGCTCATATCCTCACTCCTTCCACTCTTCAACTGGACTTTGGGATCTCAGTCCACTGTTCCAATGTGGGTCTCTGCCTCTGTTTCCATCAGTTGCTGGATGAAGGTTCTATGGTGATATTTAAGATATTCATCAGTCTGTCTACAGGGCAAGGCTAGTTCAGGCACCCTCTCCTGTATGGCTTAAGGTCTTAGCTGGGGTCATTCTTGTGAATTCCTAGGAATTTCTCTAGTGCTAGCCCCATAATGGCTCCCTCAATGAAAATATCTCTTTCCTTGCTCTCATCTCTGTCCTTCCTCCGTCTCAACTTTTTTGTTCCCTCAAGTTCTCCTCCCTCCTCCCTTTCTTATTTTCCCCTTCCACCCTCCCTACTCCCCCATCCCCATGTTCCCAATTTTGTAAGACAATTTTTTGTTTCCCCTTTCTAGGTAGATCTATGTTCTTAGTTTTCTTAGGATTTGCCTTCTTAATTAGCTTTTCTAGGTTCATGAACTATAGGCTCAATATCTTTCATTTTAAGCTAGTCTCTACTTCTGAGTGAGTACATACCATGTTCATCGTTCTGGGTCCGGTTTACCAAGGATGGTTTTTTCTAGTTCCATCCTTGTGCATGCAAATTTCAAGATGTCATTGTTTTTACCACGGAGTAGTACTCCATTGTGTAAATGTACCACATTTTCTTTAACCATTCTTTGGTTGAGGGGCATCTTTGTTGTATCCAGGTTCTGGCCATTACAAATAATGATGCTATAAACATATTTGAACAATTGTCCTTGTGGTATGATATAGCATCTTTTGGGTATATCTCCAAGAGTGGTATGGCTGAATACCATGGTAGGTTGATTCCTAATTTTCTGAAAGTGATCCCACTAAAATAAGCTGATGTGGGATTCCCCTCTGTATGATGTAAATATCATTGGTTAATAAAGGAACTGCTTTGGGCCTATAGCAGAGCTAAAGGGGAACAGAGCTATGTGGAGAAAACTAAACTGAATGCTAGGAGAAAGGAGGCTGAGTCAGTGAGAAGCTGTGGAGCCACTGCTGAAGACAGACATGTTGAAACTTTGCTGGTAGGCTGTGACCTCGTGGTGATACACAAATTAATGGAGATGGGTTAAATTAAGATGTAAGAGTTAAGCAATAAAAAGCTAAAGCTAATGGGCCAAGTAGTGATTTAAATAACACAGTTTCTGTGTGATTATTTTGGGGCTAAGCAGCCTCTTTAATACAAATTGGCATGCCAACATGGCAAACTAAATCCACTTAAAAACCTGAGAGAGCTTGAAAAGGAACTCTAGAAACAAAAATACAGAGTTTAAACAGCTTCTGGCTGTTTGCTGCCTGTGTGCTACAGCTCCTTTAAGAGAGGTTTTCATAACTCAGCAGTAGAAAACAAAACAAAAAAAAACAGAAAAACAAACAAACAAACAAAAACCCCAATAGGCTTTAAAATTCCAGCTTTCTGGGCCATGCTGTCATTTGAATGTGTTATCTCTGGCTCTTTCAGGAGGCCAAGCATTTAAATGGGGTTTGTAATCAGTGTATTACTAACTGCTTAATGGCTCAACATAGACCTGCTGCATTCTTGGAACTGGGGCAATGTGCCTGACTTGCAGAGGACTTCCACCATGTTGGACTGTGTGGAGCAAGAAGGATGTATATACCTTGTATACCCTAGCAATGGCACAGCTTTTTAAGAAGCGCTTAGCATTTTAAGAAGAGCTCTTGGACAGTAAATAATTACAGATGCACAATAGGATAGATTCAGGCATAAAAAAATTCTAAATGGGTCAGTGCTGGGAGAGAGAAGAAAAAGATTATAGAGAGCTATGAAAAGAAGTCTTTAAAGAGACAGAGTACAGACAGTCATAATTTAAAGTAGTAAAGATAATACAAATAAGCCATGTAAAGATGGAGAAGACACAAAGTATTATATTATGTATATTATTGGGTTTTCTTTGAAAATTTTGATTGTGAAGGAGCTTAGTAACCAACATATAAACTTTAAATGTATTCTGACATCAGAATTTGAGTCTAAGGATATGTTTTTTTGGAAAAGAGGTTCTTCTTTTGTTTCCACAGAAGATGAGAACCTATGAATTGCTTCCATACTAATAAGGTTTGATGGATCAAGACCTCCTGAGAAGTCACCTTGAACATCTCTCAAAAAATTACTTTGCCCAATAAGCAGAAGGAAGAAGTTTTGAGAAGAACTATGCTCATATTCCCAAATATTGTTTATAAATGTTTCTTTACATTTAAAGGGGGATATACTATAAAGATTTGCATTGGTGTGAATCTTGGTTTATTGATATGATTTAAGGTCAATCTTGTTATACTGTGTATATATGTTTCTGCTCTTGATTAAGGTACTGTGATTGTGCAGCTCATTTAAAATGTAATGTATAATCAAGAAATATAGGTTAATAGATAATCATCTATAATAGTCAAGCTTGTAGTCATGTTAGCTAGATTTTCTAGATGTACAGAGATGCATTTCAGATGGATAGGGATTCTTCAAATATTTCAAAGACTACTTGCCTAAAGGTGAGATGACCATTCAGGGTTCCTCATTAATGAAAGAGTCTGCCAGGCATTCTGCAGGACACAGAAGAAAGTGACTGGCAAACTGCCAGTATTGGCAGAACTGTCTTTTAAATTTCCTGCTTCATAGAAAAGTCTGCTGGATACTATGGGCCTGTAGGCTGACGATGCATGTCAATGTTTCACTATTTGCAGATAATAAAATAGTATACATAAGTGATCACAAAAACTCTACCAGGCAACTCCTACAGCTAATAAATACTTTAAGTAATGTGACAGGATACAAGATCAACTCAAAAAAAGTAGTAGCCCACCTATATACAAATGATAAAGAAGCTGAAAAAAAAATCAAAGAAACATCACCTTTCAGAATAGCTGTTGACTGAGGTTTCCCAAGAGGTCTTATATCTGTTTAGTTCCAAATAAACATACAGAGGCCTACATTAATTATAAATTGATTGGCTTGTTAGCTCAGGCTTCTTATTAACTCTTATAACTTAAATTAGCCCATAATCTTATCTGTGTTAGCCAAGTTCCTTTGTACCTTTTTTGGTGAGGCAGTCACATCTTGCTTGTTCTGTGTCTGGTTCCTCTCTATCAGGGTGACTACTGCAGACTGAACCACTTTCCTATTACCATAATTCTCATTGCCATGCCTCTACTTCCTGCCTCACCAAAATGATGCTTACCTATACTTCCTGACTGGCTACTGCCCAATTGGCATTTTATTAAAAATAATTGAAGTGACAGGGTACAGACATTTCCCACAGCACTTCCTTGTTTTTTAAACAAGAACTCTGAATCGAATCTTCTTTGTTTAGCTTTTCTACTGACCATTATCTATAACAACTTGTAGCCAACATTCTGAACAAAGGCAAACATCCATAAAACACTGTTTGGAAATGTGAATGTAGTTTTCCAGGGTACTTCCTGTTGGTTAGATGCACTGATAATATTATGGGGACCTAAAGAAAACTTACAATTATGATCAAGTCCTGACTGAAATATCCTGTGAGGCTTGATCATCTCAGGCAGCAGTTTTTGAACTGTTTTTGATATAGAACTCACACATCTGGGCCATTCCTCCTATTGGAGATTTCTAAGGGGGAAATAAAATACAGTATCCAGACTCTCTGTATTTTTCATCTTTACATGGCTTTATTTTAAACTCTATTTCTTTTATTTTAAATTTTTGGCTTCTTGATAGAGGGTTTCTCTGTGTATCTTTGGCCTTTCTGGAATTCACTCTGTAGAACAGGTTTTCCTTGAACTCACAGAGATCTGCCTGCCTCTGCCTCCCAAGTGTTGGGATTAAAGGTGTGTGCTACCACACCCAACTACTCTCTTTTTTCTTTTAAGGACTTTATCCTTTTTGTCTGAGCCTACATATATTTTTAAATACATAGTAAACCATTTAGAGGTTTTCTTCATCTTTGAATATATCTTTACTCTTTTTTTCTAACCACATGAGTCTTTAATTTGCTAAGCTATATGGCTAGGATTAAAGCTGTGGCTGTGATGGCTGGATCCAGCCCATTCCTTAGCTTTTTTCTAAGAAACTAACCTCATAGCAGAGGTACTGTCCAGAGCCATGTTTATTACCACAACTCTATGGCGTTTCAAGGTCCCACCAAAAAGTATGCAGTCAGCTTTTTATCGACACCATACATTTAACTGTTTCATGGCAGGACCTTTTAAAATAGGTGTAAGGTTTTGCAACTAAAGCTGAGTCAGGAAACCTCTCTTAAATGAGACTAAAAACCTCAATATAAATCTGACCACAGTGAACCTGATAGAAGAGAAAGTGAGTAGTAGTCTTCAATGCATGGGCACAGGAGACCACTTCCTAAATATAACACCAGTAGCACAGACACTGAGACCAACAATAAATATATGGGAATTCCTAAAACTGAGAAGCTTCTGTAAAGCAAAAGACGCAGTCAATAAGACAAGGGCAACCTACTCATTGGGAAACGATCTACACCCACCCCACATTAGACAGAGGGCTGATCCCCAAAATATATAAAAAGTCAAGAAATTACACATCAAAATTCCAAATAACCCAATTAAAAATGGGGTATACAACTAAACAGAATTCTCAGCTGAAGAATCTCAATTGGCTGAAAGACACCTAAAGAAATGTTCAACATCCTTAGCCGTTGGGGAAATACAGATCAAAACAAATCTGAGATACCATCTTACAGCAGTCAGAATGGCTAAGATCAAAAGGAGCAATAATAGCTTCTGCTGGAAAGGATGTGAAGGAAGGATAAACTCCTCTGTTGCTGGTGGGAATGCAAACTTGTACAACCACTCTGGAAATCAGTATGACAGTTTCTCAGAGATATATGCCTTTAATAAATTCTATCAATGTTTGTTTATTTTAGAGCTTGGATGAGAAAGTAAAACTACAAGAAAACAACATGTGTGGTAACAAATATCCAATTAATTATAAAGCAGAAGACAAGAAACAAAATGATTATACTAATTTTCTGTGTGATATAGTAACTGCATATTTCTTGTTTATTCAAACTGCCTTCTATTTCAAAATAGTCTTCAATTTCTAGCACATGCATAAATGATGCTTTCATTTCTTAATACATTTTCAAGAATGATCTTTATCTTGTGGAAAATGTTGTAGATGTCCTTTGCAGGCTACATAGGTAAAGAGTTCAACACATATTTTAACACAGTGGAATGCCAGGTAAATCAGGTTTGGAGATCAAATAAATATACTCAGAACAGTTAGTTCAATCAACCTTCTCAGTAGGCTTTACACTTCTGTTTAAAGTAATAATTTCATTTTACCCCAAATTTCTTGCATTTGATAAGAACTTCCCTTACCACCAATTTGAAATATTCTTCTATTTGATAGGAAGCATATTTCTTGGTAGCAGCTTAAGAAGCAAAGTCAGTACTTTCTTTTATTGAGCTGTGGACTTCATCTCAACAGGCTGTCTTTCTCTGCCTACCCTAATTAAGAAAACTGGCATAGTGAACTTTCTACAGATGGATCAACAGCAGGGACTACACAGACTGACTTCATGGGCATAATAGTTCTATCAGCAACTCACATCACTTAAAAGGCAACACTGCTTTCTCTACACCATAGGTTCCTGCCAATATCCACTTGAAATGAGTGCTCAGATGCTTTACAAAGTTCTCCAGAAAAGTCTTCTATGTGTAATCTTCTTCTGATACCACTGGCTTCAACGACTATGATATCTTTGCTCAGAGGTAACTCTAAGCATCTTCTTAACCACATATCAAAAATTAGCATTCACTGGATTGAAGGACTTAATGAGCAACTTTTTTACTCTAAAACTTCAGGTGGTTTGAGTCACTGTACACTCTTAGAGAATAATTACAGCTTTTCTGTGTCTTCCAAGTTTTTACACAAAGATTTTGTTCTGGCTTGATTCTAGTCAAGCCACAGCTTTCCTCTGTAGAGAAACAGTGGAACAAAACAATTATCCCAGTGTTATACTAGATACTGCTAACTGGATACTTCACATATTCCTCCCTTCTTCTGTCTTATTCTCTTCCTTCCTGTCTCTGTTCTCCCTTCTTTCCTCCCTCCCTTCTTCCTTCCTGTCTTCCTTCTTACTCACTCCCTCACTCCCCTATCTCTTCCTTCTTTCTTTTCCTCTCTTCTTCCTTGTATTGAGACATGATGAATGCATCCATACTCTTTGTGTCCTTTTGCCCCCTTTTCCTCAAAGGTCAAGATAAATTATATTGCTAAGGAGAGAGATAGTGA